>CAUYPK010098187.1:0-54917 GCA_963574355.1 Loris lydekkerianus | reverse complement strand
AACCTACTGATTCCTCAATTATTGTAATTGTTTTGGGTATGTATTTTTATTTTTGAAATTTACCAGTGGCTGCTGCATTTTCCACCTTGGCTTATACTCGAGTCACTAAGTTTTCCCAGTTTTTAGGGTAAAATTAAGGGGATCAGCTTATACTCGGGTCGGCTTATCCTCGAGTATATAGGTACTTTATTATATTTGGATTGTGGAAGTGAATTTTCATCAAATACAGCTATAACTTATGTGACTGTTTATATAAATTATTTTAAGCTTTTTTTTTTTTTCTTAGAAAGGTTTATTTCTAACTACTGTGCACCTGGGGAGAACCACAAGTATTATTTCCCTTATTTTAAGCTTTAAAGACACATTTTTCCTTGTTAATTTTAACAGAAGTGGACCTCACTGGACCTTATTTCAGTAGAGATGTTCTATATGAGTGCCATGTTTCCAGGGCAGTTGGCTTAATCTTAATCTCTGTGCGCATAATATACAGCATAACATTTTCAGTTGAATGTGTGAATGTGTAATCCTAGCTACTTTTAAGTCAGTTGCCATGTAAATGTCTTGAAAATTTTTGTAACAATACTAGGTATTTTATACCCTATTACAAAGGATAACATAGGCAGTAATCATAACTCCACTATAATACATTGTTCAATGGATGCCTAAACTTTCATCTTGGTATATTTCTACGACTATTAAGAAATTAAGTAATGTGATAGGTAGCTATTTTGCAGATAAAAAAATATAAATGGTATATCATTAGCCAAAAAATTGTTTTCTGAAGAAGCCAAAGAACATTTTGACTAAAAATGGGCACATTTCTTTAGTCGGAGGAAGATAGTAAAAAAAAAAAAAAAAACTATCTTCTGTTTCTTTTCTTCCTATTCTCGGCATTCCGTGATCATATATTGCTCCTTTCTAAATCCTTCCATTACATTTTATAGGTTAAATTATCTATTACAAATTATATTTGGGTAAATTTTACTGTTATGTTGGTTGAAACAAAACATTCACAACTAGATAAGAATGTTTGAAAGTTTCTTAATGAAGTTGGATTGGCCTATAAATGGTTTATTAAATAATATTTCAGGCCAGGCGCGGTGACTCCTGCCTGTAATACTAGCACTGTGGGAGGCCGAGGCAGGTGGATTGCCTGAGCTCACAGTTTTGAGACCAGCCTGAGCCAGAGTGAGACCTTGCTTCTTAAAATAGCTGGATATTGTGCCAGGCACCTGTAGTCCCAGCTACATGGGAGGCTGAGGCAAGAAAATTGCTTGAGCCCAAGAATTAGAGGTTGCTGTGAGCTCTTACTCCACAGAACTCTACCAAAGTGAGACTCTGTCTCAAAAAAAAAAAAAAAAAAAAAAAATTATATTTATAAAATAATATAGTTGGTAAGAACTATAGAATAGAAATCTTCAGTATAATATTTCTTAAATTAAGTCTTGATTTTAGTTTTTAAAGTCAGTTCCACAACCTGACTTAACCTTATTGATGTCTAAGAACTATTAGCAAGTATACCAATTACTCATTTAATTTTTCATTTCTTCCCTCAACTGGCTTGTTTTCTTCTCTGTTTTGTTTCATTCTTCAACCAGTGACTGCCCTGCCCAATATGTGTTTTCTCCTCTTTGACCACATGATTGCATTTTTATTTCATTGAGGTCATGGTTGTCAAGAATTGGCAAAGTATGCAGTGTACCTTATAGATGTGGTAACAAAAAGGTAGCCTTGACTTTTTAGATTAGCACTGTCCACTGACTTTCTGTGATGATGGAAATGTTCTGTGTGTCCAGTAATGGTAGCTGCTAGCTCCATGTAGCTAGTGAATATTTCAATATGGGTTCATGAATCTGAGGGATGGAATTTTAAATTTTATTGACGTAGCTGTGATTCCTAATGGCGTGCAATTTTAGATGACAAGTTCATTCAGCATCGTTTGTTCTCATCACTTGAACTCACGAGTTTTTACTGCATAAAAACCTTTTTGCATAGAAAATGATTTTCATGTTTGGAAAGAATATTTCTGTACTAATTTGTTTTTTATTCATAATTTACTGATAAAATAACCCTTCTCAAATCAAAATGGTTCTCAAAATACTTAGATCACACTAGGAAGCAATTCAGATGGATGAAAATCTTTTGTTTTGTTTTAGAAACCCAAATTAGCTAATTTGTGTTGTGTTTTTTAATCTTTATAGTTCTACTAAGCCATTGTTGTGATTTTCTCATTGTTGTTTCCTTGGTTTCAGTTTATACTTCATTGCCTCTAGATTAAGCTATGAGTTTATATACTTGTCATTTACCATTTTGCTGATTAATTTGCTACCTGATGTTGAGGGGACCAGGGCTAAGGGCACCAGGGCCAAGACATGGGGTGGAATAAAGTTTGATGGTAGTGAAGAACTTCACAGTTAAAGATCCATTCATGCTATGTTGAGCATTTAACAAACAAGTTATGCAACCTTGTAGCCAGGTTTCATTCAATGCTACCAAAATTATGGCTCAGGATATTGTGAGATAAAATTACTGCCTTACTCTTGGGCATTGACAGTGAAGCGCTGTCTGTGCTTTTATTATCCTCTTGAGAGTAAGAAACTAGTGCTCCAATCCCATTAGTAGAAACTAACAAACACTATCCTTTTAAGGCTGATTTAATTAAGGGGAGGGATAGAGGTATATGGGACAAAAATAAAAGAGACTTTCAGGAAAAGAAGTTAAAACAACAGATCTTAAAAACAGGAACTGAGGTTGAAGAAAAGATGATGAAGCCAGATAATCAAAAACATTTTTAAAGGAACAGTTAACTTTACGTATTACCCGATCTCATGAATTGACAGTGTACATATGAAAACAATTTGGAGTAATTGGACAGGTTCTCTTTACCCATGAGGGTGGGAAGTAAGGGAAAGACAGGCTCAGCTGCTATTTACATCTGACCTAGGCCCCTATTTGACCTAAGTCTGTCTTGACGCAGCAGCACAAGCCAGCGAGGAGGCGGTGTCATTTCGCCGTGAACGCAGCACATTTAGGCGCCAGGCAGTTCGGCGCCGGCACAATGCAGGGAGTAACCCCACCCCTCCTACATTGCTCATCGGATCACCCCTCAGGTAGGCCGTTTTAAAATTACACCAAGTTTAGCATGCATGTAACAGACCTTCTCACCTATCCAGTCAGTCACCGGAAAGCATCTGAAGAGCTTTTTCTTTCCGTTTCTTCTCTGTACATTTAAGCTCTTTTAGGTTTTCTCTGCATGTGACCCTGAGCCTGTTACGTTGTGCATGCCTTATGTTGCACTCTTTAAACAAGATGATCAGATTGGTTTAGCCAATTTTAAATTGCAAAATCACTTTAAGGCAGTTACAGAAATAGTAGGCTTTAAATCAGCTTTTCTTTTTTTTATACTCCAAATTAATAACATTATTGCAGCATCTTTCCCAGCATCTAGACAGTATTTAATGTGAATAAATACAAAACCAAGCGGTGTGCTTGTTGTGGAATATCAGATAACTGATTTCAGCTTGATAAGCCAGTTTATTTCACTAAAATATGTTTTATATCACTTAAAACTTGGTGCCTTTTATTCCATAAATTCTAGGATCTAGTAAATGGTACAGAACTGAAATATTTAATTTATGTAAAGTATGGTCAGTTGGATATATATATTTGCATATACATCTTTGCTGAATTTCTGAACCACTATAGTGTATTTAAACAAATATTTTTAGTTTTTCTAATAGACATAAGAAAGAAAGCATCCCTTCATAACTTTGGGGATAATTTCCCTTAAAATTCTAGTAACTTTTTTTCTTAGTTGTATCAAATCTAATGAACCTATGCCTTGAGTTAGAAATGTAAAATTTTATTAAAAAGATTTGTTCTTGGGTGACGCCTATGGCTCAGTGAGTAGGACGCTGGCCCCATATACTGAGGGTGGCAGGTTCAAGCCCGGCCCCTGCCAAACTCCAACAAAAAAATAGTCCAGCATTGTGGTGGGCGCCTGTAGTCCCAGCTACTCGGGAGGCTGAGGCAAGAGAATCGCCTATTCCCAGGTTACTGTGAGCTGTGATGCCACCGCACTCTACCAAGGGAGTAGAAAAAAAAAAAAAAAGATTTGTTCTTTAATTTAAGAATATAAATATAGATTTAAATAATTTACTTGTGATTGCTTAAGTGGTACATGTATTATACCATAAACTTTTACTAACTACTGTTGCCCAAAGGACCATATAGAAGTTAATTTCCTGCTACGTTTTATTTTAAAATTCAAAAGGAAGAGCATTTGATGAAATAATTGTGAGTGCATGGTAGATTGGAAGAGATAAACTCCTTGTTAAAACCTTTTTTCTTGAGAGTAACAAAATCATTATTTCTTTAAATTATTACTTTATTTTATATTCCCTTGAGATTTAAGACTTGGCTATTTTCCTAGATTTTTACATCATAGTCAGGAACTTTATCTTTCACAGGTCATGTTCCTGATTAATCCTTCAATAATACATATTCTTTAAAAAAGTAATATGAATTAACTAAACCAATATTTAAAGTTTAAAAATGGGAGGACAGCAATTTAAAGTTACAGAAGCATTTTGTGAGCCCTCTTCTTCTCCTTCCTTTCAGCCTTCTGTCCTTTTCCACCTGAGATAACTTTTCTTTCTGCTGGTGGATTTGGGGCATAGTCCCGATATGCAGTAAGAGTTCAGCATTCTACCTTTTCTGTTGTATTTCTAACCTTCCCCCCCACACCCCCTCTTTGAATAACACTTGCCATAGACAACTTCTTTGCTTTCTTGTTCACTCTATGTTGATATTTTTTTGAGCCTTGTCTTTTTGGTCTTTGAAAATACTTTGATTCTTTGCCACACATGAGCCTGGGGGATCCCACTCACCAAACATTTGCAGACAAATCAATCTTTTTCTCTACCTGGTGGAATATTAAAGAGTTGTGTTCTAACCCCAGCCAATCACATACAATTTCCCCATGTTTTCCTAAGGTTTTAAATACTTCACGGTTTGAATAAGGATATGGTGTAAAACTTATTTTTCAAGTGCTCACATTAGACTTTTTGGCAAGTAGTCTTCCAGTTGTCTGCGAGTAGTTTTGTCGAGGTTCCAGGATATTTCTAGTACCTTTGCATGTATCTTAAGCTAATTTCATCATGGGTGAAGTAAAATAAAATTTAGCTGTGAAGGTTTAGGGAGAAATACCAATTATTATTAACATACTTTTTATAATTATAATAATACTCAGGTAAAGTATATTGGCATTTTTTCTCAGTGTGAGTTGCAGAATAATAAACTCATCTTTAAATTTTAATAAATATAGGGTGGTGTGGTCATTTATGTTTTAAAATACTTATTTGTCAAAAAGAAATGTGGCAATATTTTCATTACAATTACTATATAAAATTTATTTTAAACTTTAACAAACAGTTTAAAAAGCAACTTGGCAAAGCATGTCTCCAACGATTAGGAGTGAATTATCAATTTCCTAACACAGATAATTTGCATGTATGTTATAATGCTTATAAGAATATTGTTCCAGAAATTTTTTAAGTTTTTTTTTTTTTTAATTAGCCTTACATGTAGGTTTTATAGGTCCTTGCTAATTCTTCCCAGTTATTAGGTATAAAAAAGACAGATATTTTAAAGTTGTATGATATAGATATTAAGAGGTGGTTTTACACTTATCAATATAAATGTGATGTCTTTTTGAATTCTTGTTAACAGACTAAAATGGAAAGAAATCATCAGTGCCTTTTGAGGAATGGAAAAAAAGCTTTAATGTACTCTTAGATTTATTTTTAAAAATATAAGATGGGGGCACAAAAATATATAAGATTGAAAGATCCCTAATAAAATAAGGTTACAGTAATAATGGCAAGTCCATGATTTGAAATTCCTAGGGATCATTTTGCGGTGCTCATAAATGAATCCACCATTTGTTGTTTGTATACTATGGTCAAGATACTCTTGTGCATTTTCTCTGGAATCTGGAGACTCATAGAATGATACACTTTGATTTACATTTTACAGAGTTTACATTTTACTCCCGGGAGAGACTACAAAGATAACTAGCAGTATAAGGCAGAATGTGTCAAGTACCAATTAAGTGGTACAGAGGAAGGAAGGACAAAGACCAACTATTGTTCTGTCAATTAAATCAGAAACATTAAATAGTGAGATTGCATGTTAGTGATAGCTAGTGACAGACAGCTGATAGCTATAGACTAAAGTCCTACCTTTCCTTTTGCAGTATTGTAAAGTAGTTGCTACCTTTTCTCAAACTGGTAGTTAAGACATTCAGTTGAAAATGTAAACAAGATTTATTCATGTTAATCATTAATTAAAGGTAAAGTACAGCCCCTTAGGAATATGTTTTCTAACAATTCATGTAAAAATGACAGGCATGTTTTGTTGTTGCTAAAGGATTTGAAAATAGGAATTCAGAGACAGGAAGTGATAAAAAGAAAATATAAATTTATTACCTCTGACCTGTATACTTAAAAATAGTAAAGATGGTAAGTCACATATATATATGTTATACCTCAATAAAATAATTTAAAGTAAAAAGAAAATAGGAATTCAAGGAACATAAATATTTTATTACTAGCTTTTCATGTTCAAAAACTTGATGTTGATAATCATAGATTTCAGCTAATTTCCTATATTTCTTTATTCTGGAATTGATTTTCTTGGATTGCCTAATATTTTTAAAACTTCTTTTGTATACTTTGATATACACTGTACACTGCCGTGTTGAAGATTAGTATATTCTGAATTATGTTCATGTTAAAATACATCTGTCATATAGCTATTTTCCTTATGACTTTAAGTAACAAAAAGGATAGAACATTTTGTTGAGTACGTATTCTAGCAAATTCCACAGTCTTCTGAAGGAACAAGGGACACAGTAATTGAATTGCTTAAGCATTTTTTCCTTACTATTTTCTCCCTTGTTTATTTTGGTAAGATTTGTGGGTAAATTTAGGTAAGCTTATGAGGAAGAATGACATCATTTAAACATAAGTGGAAGATAAAAACTTACCTTATTATATTAGCTGCCCAAATCATCTTCAGATTCTAATCTGAAGAAATATTAAATAGATACTTTTGTAGTTAAGGTTCAAAAAAAGAATGCCAGTAAGGATGGGCAAGTCAACATTTTGCAGACGTGGTTTTTTAATATGTTGTATGCTCTGCTTAGAATACATACTTTTCACTGGGTCTAAAAGAAGTCTAAGAAATGAATGTTCCAAAGTAGAGCTTTCTGGGGTGATGGAAGTATTCTGTAATCTGCCCCATCCAATCTGGTAGATACTAACTGCTAGCCTATTTGGGTAGCTGTGGTAACCACTAGCTTTGCTATGTGGCTATTGAGCATTTGAAATGTGGCTAGTATGATGGAGGAATTACATTTTAATTAGTTTAAATAGTCACAGCCTGGACAGTGCAGTCCCAGTGGGTATGGGTATCCAGTGCTATAATCACAGGCTTAAGCATTGTTAAGTATTATTTTATGGTTAGTCTGCAGCAGATGAGTTTATTTTATAAGCACCAAAGAGAAACTATTACATCAATTCAAAAGATTAGAGAGAAGTGGATATTTATGAAAAATGATAAAGGCCATCCTCAGTAGCATTCTAATTTTTGTTCTAGAGGTCTAATAATTTTAGTTACAGACTCCGAGGTTGTTCAGAGTAAACTTAAGTTGACAGATTGCAGAGTTATAGTGAATCTCATGGAGAGACTGACATATGATAATTACATTCCAAATGATTTCATGAGTTGTGTCACTTTAAATTTGACTAAATATTATTCTAAAAATGTTAAAATTTATAGCATTTTAAGTATATGAAAATATAAAATGAATTAATAATTTATTATTTAGATAATTTTATTAAAAGTCTAACAAGTAATAAATTTATAATAATACTATGTATTTAAAATTTTTATCAAATTTAGAAAAGACTGCAACATATTTTGAGAAATTCCTGGTTTCTAAATCATTTTTAAGATTTTCTAAAGTGGTGAAAATGACAGAGCCTTTTTATTCCTCCTCGTGAGAGTCACTGTGTAGCCTGGGCTGGTCTGGAGCATCCAGGCCGCAGTGATCTCCCTCTGCAGCCCCCAGGTCTGCCCAGCAGTGACGGGATCCCTGTTAATGAGAGTGTAATACGGATTGGAAAAGAAACAAAATTTGTTAAGGGAACATGATTGTTAACCAACACCTTGTATATAAAGCACGTGCCCTTATTTTAGGAGTATATAGAGTTTTAGAGATGTTACTTTATGTTAATAAATTCTGCTCTGTCAACATCCCATAGCCATTTATACTTCACTTGGTTGAGTCAGTTATTCTGGTTTTCTTGTACTGGACTAGTTTGTCATTTTTCTTTTGATTCAAAGTTTGGTTGTATTTGGTAGAGATTCTTTGGTTTTCAAATACATGGAAACTTTATTTTATTGTTTTATTTATTTTTATTTTTTGAGGTCCCAGAATACTAGAAAGAACAATTTTAGCATTATTACAAGGCTATAAATGAAAATACATATTTAACTGATAAACAGGGTTATCTGTTTGGAACCAGGTATAATGCACATAAATTAGATGTAATCATGGTTCTTTTTGCTGCTTTCTTTTTCCTTATACTGGAAGTTAGTTGGCTTGAGGTGGAAAAAAGTCACAGATTAGCTAATTTGCATATATGTTAAATGCTTACCACATTTGTCAGATTTGAATTAAGTTTATAAAGATCGGCAGACTTATGCCTGTCAGTGTAATCTGTATATTTTACGAAGTGTTGGCTCGCTCTTAGGTTACATTTAAAAAGTGTCTTTTTGAAATCAGTTTTTGATGTTGACTTCATTCTAGCTGTTGTTTTCTCTTTTCTTCCCTGTAATGTCTCCCCAATCCATGTTTTTTCCTAGCCTTCAAGATGGTCAGCAAGGCCTGCAGTCCACAGCCCAGGTCAAAGTCCAGTCCCGCCCCCCTTCCCAGGCTGCAGTGCTCAGTGCTAGTGCCTCCTTGCTGGTGAGAAATGGGAGTGTCCACTTAGAAGCATCACATGACAATGCATCTGCTGTAGGCGGTAGCAGTTTGCACGATGAACTTGGTATGCAGGCCTCCTTGGTGATACAAAACTTTAATGCAGCAGATAATGGGTAACAATGATTGCAAGTTTTTCTTGACATAGCTTCATTTTGGAACTATACAATAGGAGCACTTATTATGCAGGATTTGTCTGTTGTGTAAAGAAAATGTGACTTTTGCTTTTTTCTTTTCTGTTTCTCTCTACTCTTCTGCATTTCTTTATGTCCATCATTAATAGGTATTTGAGTATCTTCTTAAAATGACTTGGGCAATTTTCCTAGGCATTTGTACCATGTGGGAAAATGTTGATTTAAAAAAAAAAATGATTTAAATGATTAACCTTAATTCCTTTTAATTCTTTGAATGTGTTATAGAAAAGGGGGAACTGCTTTCTAATTATCTATTACTAAAGAATCTTTCATTACAATATGTCTTTTACAATATGTCTATCACCTGTTGGAGGAGATATGGTAATTCAAAATGCAGTACTCTGAGGACACTGTGGCTCTGTATTAATATGAAAGAATAGCTTTATAAATACATTTATTAATACATCTGTACATATATGTAGAAATTATTATGCAGTATCAGAGGTATGGTATCATTTAAAACCTCAGTAGTGCCCACTCAAGTATCTGCCTTTTGTATTATTTAAGGGTGATATTTTATACTACTTTGGGTTCTATGTCTCTGTATAATCCAGCTTTCTTGTGTTCATAGTGCTGTTTAATAATGATTTAATATAATGCAGAAGACAATTTCATTATTCAAATACTCGAAAGCATTTATTCCTTGTGATTTTATTATTGATGTTATAACTGCTTTTCACTTGCAAAGGTAGTAATCTATAATAATTGATGCCTTGATGGAGATGAGGTATAAGATGCCCAATTTAGGCTTAATACAACTTTATATGCTGTCTGTTCATTGACTCTTTTTCTATTTCGTAAAAAGTCTTTAGTTATAGACAGGTGTTAATATATATGCATGCATATTGATGAAAATAACCTTTAGCAAAATCTTACAGAAACTTGAAAATGGTCATTT
The DNA here is from genome assembly GCA_963574355.1 of Loris lydekkerianus. Lineage (NCBI taxonomy): Eukaryota > Metazoa > Chordata > Mammalia > Primates > Lorisidae > Loris > Loris lydekkerianus. Next base: position 44,776 of record CAUYPK010098187.1, on the reverse strand, counting down.
GAGACATTTACAGTATTAGAACCTATGGTGGCTTCTAAATAAAAGGAGAAGGCAAAAAAAATTTTAATTTTAAAATTAGAGTGCTTTTGCTTTTGAGCTTATAATTTGGCAAGGCAAGAAAATTTATAAGGAGGTTGCTGGAAAGCAGACCCTAATTTAGCTACTAATTTTAGTTGCGTGTGATACTTTTCATTGCTTATTAATTATATAATAACTGTATATTGGTATTTCTCCTTGGTTAACCCAAAGTTCCCATAGAGAAAGGATTTATGAATCTGCGAATATGAAATTATTGTTAATACCTCATTGTCCACTGGCTTTACAGTACTAAATTAGCCAAAATAAAAGATTTTATTTTGATCCTTTATGAATTTTTAGAATTTTATCAGATCAAGCATAAAATAAAACTGTAGGTGATTTTCTTCTATAAAAAATTTTTAGTTTGCTCAGAAAATTTGCTAAGCAAACTTTAATTATAAACTCCCTTCCTAATACCATATGCAGATCATTGAAATATTTATGTATCAACTGTCCTGAAGATTCTGAGGTGACTTTGCTGTCTGCTGATGAATATTTAGTGCATTATCTTGTAATTTTGATTTTTATCTTTTGTGTTAACTGCTTTCTGGTAACTAGTTTTTAAGCTGTGGTAGCTGAATGCTGCCAAATTGAATGCTCAGTTAATAATTATCACAAAACAGTCAATGGAAATTATATACCTGTTGCATAGGCCATAAAGTTGGCCAAAAAAGATTCTGAAAATGAGGTGCAGCTGAACTTAAAGAAATTGATAGAGAAGCTAGTGTAGTTTATTGTGTACTTTAATTATTTATAATTTTAATTAGCTGTAGTAAGAAAATGTGTGAATGAATGTGTGTACTATCTACTCAAATATGTTAAATTTAGGCTATGATATTTCCTAAAAGTATGGAATATTTATATAGGTTTGCTTCCTTCTGAATTTAGCTTCTTCTATTAAAATTTTTTAATCAGTTTTTATGTGTGAAGATATATACATGTATTTAATAGTTTATATAAAACACTATATGTACACATATACACAACATTCATATATTCGTATATACAGATGTACATATATAAACACCTAAATGTACATGTACACTCACAATGTATATGTTTGAGTGTATATAGTTTGTATATGTACATGTGTAGTTGTATATGTAGTTGTATATGTACATATTTACATTTATGCCTTTTTGGATTAAAGGAAACTCAACTAGTCATTATTTAAATCCAAGCCTAGATAGTTTTACTAACCTGTGTTTTCTACATTCTTACTTTGTGGTATCTGTGATAAATAACCACATCCATTTCCTATACTAAATCCTGAGAATCCTTATTTCTGTGTTGCTGAGGTTTTTTGTTTTTGTTTTTTTTTTTTTTGAGACAAAGTCTCACTGTGTCACCCTCGGTAGAGTGTGCTGGTGTCACAGCTCACAGCAACCTCAAACTCTTGAGCTTAAGCAATTCTCTTACCTCAGCCTCCCGAGTAGCTAGGACTACAGGCACCCACCACAATGCCTGGCTATTTTTTTGTTGTAGTTGTCATTGTTTTAGCAGGCCCAGGCGGGGTTTAAACCCGCCAGCCTCGGTGCATGTGGCCAGCACCCTAACCACTGAGCTACAGGCGCTGAGCCATTTTATGTTGTTTTAACTAGCATTTTAGGGTTACCAGGTTAACATTAGATATCATGGTAAGATTCATTTAACATAGTATTATAAGGGTTTTATTAGTAGCTTATTCAGCAGAGGATAAAGTACAGTATTTACCTCATGTATCCAGCAGTCATAATTGTTCATCATAATAAACTTTAGAAATGAATTCTAAGTCATATAATTTAAAAGGGAAAGCTTACTTTCCTTTCTTATTTATAGCTTTCATTCCTATGTAAATCTATTTTTAAAAAAGTTCAAATGACTTAAATGATGGATGAGTTTTGAAGTTAACATCTTTGAAAAGGAAATTTCTATCAGAGAGGTCAGTCTTCTTAGATTTGATATTTGCTATTGATTTCGTACTCTTTTCTGTTTTAAACCTTAATAATACTAAATAAAACAAGCTATTTTAGGGGCCAGATTATGTCACACAAGAGACTCCGAATTCAGGTAGCCTTAAGCAGGGGTCCTCAAACTTTTTAAACAGGGGGCCAGTTCCCTGTCTCTCAGACCGTTGGAGGACCGGACTATTGTTTAAAAAATAACTATGAACAAATTCCTGTGCACACTGCACATATCTTATTTTGAAGTAAAAAAACAAAACGGGAACAAATACAATCACACCACCTCATGTGGCCCACAGGCCATAGTTCGAGGACCCCTGAATTTAGTTCTGTTTTGTATTTGCTAGATTTTTCTATAAAATTTGGCAATTCTCAGTTTTTATATTAATCCTAGCTTCCTGTTATAAATTAAGACTAAAAAAATGATGCCATGATGAAATATGCTATTATAGTTGATAGTTACACTCTTAATGTGTAACATATCTCACAGGAAATGTAGATAAGATCAGCGAGAGCAGGAAAATTGGCCTGTGTTTTTCTGTGTATGAAATTAGTGGTAGTCAGTGGTGAGGGTAAATTTGAGAAAGTGTATATATAATTATTATTTACTTTAACTTTATGTGAAAAACCAAAAGGTTGCTGTTACTATAATACACACAAGAAATGAGGACTAGAGAGTTTATCAAGACATAATTATAAAAGACATGAATACTACATGGGTACTGTTTCTTTAAGACTTAATTTGATTACTATATTAGAGGTTTAAAAAGTGATGGCTTAAATTGATTTTTCTGAGGTTTTCTTTTGTTTCATTACAATAGAAGGATAGATGAAAGAGGTATTTTTGAGATACTATGCTTTACTATCAAGCTTGTTAACATGAAGATATAGTCAGCTCTAGGAGAAGACTGGAAGGAAACCTGTAAGCAGTTTATAGAAGCTGTGCATTTAAAAGCAGAAATATAATTTGGAGGTTTTAAAATTTTTACTGTAAAAAAGAGGCTCACCGAATACTTTTGGTGATTTTTATTAGTGTTAGTCTTGATGTTTATATGTGCATATATGTTACTCTGTGACATTTTGCTGTAAGTACTTTTCACTGTTACTACAATTACAGAGTTAGAGGACTACAAGGGACCTTGGACTTTATACATCCGTTCCCTCTGTTGTGATAGATTATTTTCATTCATCTGAACAAAAAAGGTTATATTCTTTTTCCTTTTTTTTTTTTGAGTATAAAAAGAATACTAAATTCTATTTTTTGATCCTTTTTGGGATGAGGGGCAACAAAGTATATGTAAATGAAAGTTTATTTTTATTAAAACAAAAAAAATACTTCATTATATCTAGAAGGAAGAATGGTTAAGTGGTTTGGGGGATATATTCTATTTCTTTCTGATAAAATTAGAATGTGCTTTCCCCATCTTTATAAGAGAAGTACAAGCTTACAAATACTGGACAATACAATGAAGAAAATTAAGCCACCTGTAATCTCATCAGTGAGAAATTAACTGTTAATATTTTGTAATTTATCCCTTCCATTCTTTAATATACACATGTGTATACTTTTCTAAAATAGAATTGTATGTATTGTGTGACTTTTGTGCTATGTATGAGCTTTGTATCTTTGTATCTTTTCTCAGCATGTCTGAACATTTACACGTTTTTACTGTTCTTTAACATGTTTTTAAGTGGTTCCATAGTATTTTGTTGCCGAAATGTAATGAAAAGAAGTTTAGTATAGTGGGCTCATGAGACACTTCCTGGCTTCCAGTCCATCCTCTGCCACTTCCTAGCTATGTAATCTTGGGCAACGTATTCTTTCTTCTTGTTCCTCAGTGCTCTCATTTGTCAAAGGGGCAATAATAATGCTCCTTTCATAGGTTTATTGTGAGGATTATAGCTATTAAATTATGCAACACAATTAGAACAGGGCTTAACAACAGTTAGAATAGTACATTTATTATATAAATAATCATTGCTGTAATTGTTATAATTATTGATAAAGTATTATATCATGATTTTTTTAACCAGTTAATTAACCCCATTGTTAGCGTTCAAGTTGGTTTCAGGTGTTTCCTATTGTAGTAAAAACTATGCTGAACGTCCTTTCTGTAAGCTTCTGTGTACAGCTGTGATTATTATCTTAGGGGTAAATATGTTGAAATGGAATTATCCCTTCAAGGGTTAATATATTATTGGAGCTTTGATGTATACTGTTAACTGCTTTATGGAAAGCTCATAGCAGTTTATACTTTATCTGTTAGGGTTTGGGAGTGTGTGTTTTATCAAGTTAAAAATAAATCTAGATAAGTTTTATCTATTCAACCTTCATCTCTTGGATAATTCTCAGAAGTTTATCATTGTTACTATGGAAAGACTACATAGAACAGGCATCCTCAAACTTTTTAAACAGGGGGCCAATTCAGGCCGTTGGAGGGCTGGACTATAGTTAAAAAAAACAACAACAAAACTATGACCAAATTCCTATGCACACTGCACATATCTTATTTTGAAGTAAAAAAACAAAACGGGAACAAATACAATCACACCACTTCATGTGGCCCACGGGCTGCAGTTTGAGGACCCCTGACATAGATTTCGAACAGTTTTGGATATCTGAACCACCCTAGGAATTTTACCAAAATTTATAGGGACCAGTTAAGATATTTAATTTGTCTCTTGCTAGTATGTTGTGAAGAATTCACTGAAGCACTAGGCTAGATTATCTACCTCTGAACATTAAATATTCTCTATTTTTTTTTTTTTTTTTGAGACAGAGTCTCACTATGTCTGTCACCCAACCTCCAACTCTTGGGCTTAAGTGATTCTCTTGTCTCAGCCTCCTGAGTAGCTGGGACTACAGGTGCCCACCACAAAACCCGGACAGTGATCATTGTTCTTTAGCTGGCCTGGTCTGGGTTCAGACCCACCAACCTTGGTGTGTGTAGCTGGCACTGTAACCACTGTTCTTTGGGCACCGAGCCACATTAAATATTCTTAAGATTTTAAATTAAAGTCGATTAATATATGCACTAGTTGGAATATAGGTTAGATCCTTTAAAGGAGAGAACCCTCAAATTAATGGCTGAAATAAAAGAGAATATTACTCTTACAACAGTTTAATGGGAGCCGTTTCTGGCAGATGGATTGGCTATGTTGTCATATCTGGCTTTCCTGCCTTGTCCAAAATGACCGACTCAAGGACATACAGACTTTTTCTTTTTGACTTGTGACTTGGGCCTTTCACTTTCTCTCATCTCCCATTGGCCATACACAGTTTTATGGCAATTTCTAGTTGCACATGACACTGGGAAATGTCTCTAGGCGGACAGAAATCTAGCTAAAATTCAATGAGAGTCAGGTCCTATTATTAAAAGGAAAAGGGAGGAAATGGACACTGGGGGCGAATCATCAGTTGGGCAAAATAAGACAGTAAGGATTTCAAATCAAGGTGAAGATCAGTGACCTACTAGAAAGGTTAGAAATTAAAAAAAAAAAGGAATGCAAGTAGTCTGCAGTCATGAGCCAAAAGGTCAACATTGTTCATCATTTTTAAAATTGCAAATTAAAAACAAGATTGAGATTGTTTATCATCAGTTGAAAGTGTAGTGGTATTGGAAAGGGCCTAGAGAATTAGATAACTGAAAGATTTTTTTAGGGCAGTTAAAATTATAGATCAAAAGTACTCATACCTTATTTATTCATTTATCTATCTATCTGTCTATCTGTTTGTTTATTTATTCTTGCTCTGCTTTGTCCATATGAGAATCATATCTTTTTTTTGAGACAGTCTTACTGTGTCACCCGTGGCAGCACAGCCCACATCAACCTTGAACTCTTGGGCTTAAGCCATTTTCTTGTCTCAGCCTCCCAGGTAGCCGGGATTATAGGCACCCACCATAATGCCCTGCTGCTTTTATTTTTTTATTTTTGTCGTTGTTGTTGATAAGCAGGCCTGGGCTGGGTTAGAACCCACCCGCCCCAGCACATATGGCCTACTGAGCTGTGGGTGCCAAGGCGGGAATCATATCTTTTAATCCACCAATTTGCCAAACATGCAAAGACATATATACATAGATAATAATTGTACTATTGTTTGTAATTTTGAAAAACTGTAAAGAAAAATCTGGGTCCATCACTAGAGAACTGCTTACAGAGATGATAGTACACTAATATAATGCAATACTCAGAACTTGATACATCTGTATTAGTGACTTGAACATTTAGGATATTTATTCATAAAAATGGTATATTTCAGAACAATATTTATGAGGAGAATGATCCATTTCTTATGGGACAAAAGGTATATAATTGTTCAGAAGAACACAGAAATTGCTCTTGGCAATGGCTATCCCTGGAAAGTAGAGAACTTTATTTTGTATACTACAAAATAATCTTCTCATGAGTAATTTTTTTTTTTTTTTTAATGAAACACCAAAATAGTACAACCACTCGCATTCTCCAAAATATTGGTTAATATTTTGTGGAAATCTCACTACATGTTGTCTCATGCTCATCCATCTATTCAGACTGTTATCTGGTAATGTCTATTTTCTTGTTTTTTCATTAATTTCATGGATATGTAATTTAGGTACAATAAATTGCATCCAGTTAGCCTGTACCAATCGCTGAGTCTTAGCAGATGTGTACACCTGTGAAATGCACAGTTCAGATGCAGAACGTTTCCATCACTTTCAGTGGTTCTTTGTGCCCCTCAGTGGTCTGTCCCCTCTGTGCTTCTGGCCACAGGCAACCACTGATCTGCTTTCTGCCACTGTGGTTTTCCCTTCTTTAAAAGTTGATACAAATGCAGTAATACAGCACAGTCTTTTGTGTTTAGCTTTTCATGGAGTGTACAGGTTTTTGAGATTCAGTATTTCATTGCATGTATTAGTGGTTTTTTGTTAGTGGCTGTGCATGAGCTTACTGAATATTGTTTATCTTTTCACCTGTTGTTTGGTATTTGTGGTGTTTCAAGTTCTTGTCTATTGTGAATAAAAGTTCTAAACTATCTTTTTGAACACAGTTCCACATTTTCACCAGTAAGTTTGAGTTGTTCCCATTCTTGCCAACATTTACTTATGTTGGCCTTTATAATTTCAGATCTAATGGGTCTATAATGGTTTATTTTCATTCTGGTTTAAATTTAAATTTTTCTTATGACTAAGGATGGCAAGCATTTTTGGATGTGTCTGTAGGCTATCTACGTATCTTCTTTTGTGAAGTGTGTCCAAATAGTTTACCCATTTGTAAAATTGGGTGATGTCTCTATTGAGGTCTAAGAATTCTTTTGATATTTTAAATATAATTTATTAGTCAAATATAATACAAACTACAAACATTTTCTTCTATTTTGTGTCATGCCTTTTATTTAACTGACCAGTCTTAATGTCAATATCATTGTTACGAATTATTTTACCAAGGTGAAGACTTGTCCCTTTGAAATGAAATGTGAGCAGATGATGAAATCATAGCGTAAAGTAAACTTGTACAATACTTTTAGAAAGTTCAGTTGATTTGGGGTCTAGAGAGTGGGAGTCGAATCTTAACCAAGAGTTGAGACATGTTGTTTCAAGTCAGAACTAGAGAAAGAAATGGTCATGTCAGTAAAATATATCGATGTATATATCTCTTTGTTGCTAAGCAATAGAGATACCTGTCTTTCCTTACCAGTCACCTAAAGCTCTCTTCTAAACCAATCTCTTTCTTCTCATACCTACCCTTTTCTATACTATTCTTCTGTTTTAAAAACTCAGTACAGTGTTGCGTATTTTAGGAAGAAGCAACAGGCTGGTTCTAAATATTGAAACTTGAAATTACAAGTAGCATAGTGACTTGCTTTTTTTTGTATCATGAGAATTAAAGAGTTTTTAGGAACTCTTACTCTAGAACAGGGTTGGCAAACTGCGGCTTGTGGGCTCTGTCCAGCTTGATGCCTATTTTTATAATGGATGTAAATAAAATATGTGTTTATGTTACGTTTTAGCTGTGGCTGCTTTCATATACAATGGTAGAATTAAATTGTTGCAAGACTATCTGGCCCACAGAGTCTAAAATATTTATTAGTGTTACTTGGCCCATCACAAAAAAAGTTTACTAATCCCTGATCTAGGAGAAAAAAGTCCACTAACTTTTAAGCAATATAGTGAGTTATTTCTGTCTGGGAGAAAATTAGAGTCACGGGTCATGTTAGTAAGGGGGAGTGTGCTATCTAAGAAATTAAAGCGATGTTAAAGGCCTTCTTTCTTAATAGTATAATTTATTCATTGAGACAGCATTGTGAACACACATACCAGCATCAGAAACAAGCATTTTATGTACTACTTACTTAAGTACTTAAGTTAGTCATCTTATAGTTGTATATGGTCCTCTATTAGTCTTCTGAAACACACTTTATAAATTTAACTGTCCATATTTCTCTCTCTCTCTTCTTGTAATCCCTCTCTGCCCTAAGAATAATACTAGAAAAATGAGAAGTCAGTTTAGACAATGTTACCAGGATTTGGCTTGGAGAACCCAGAATGAACAGAGATGGGGTTGGAGGTCAAGTAAGAAAATTATCCAAGCAATTTAAGAAGTCTCCTTTATTGTTGGTACTTGGAGAATTAGAAAAACCCCAAAGATGATTTGTCATTCTAGTAACAACCTTCTTTCAAGCTACGTAGGTATCTTTAGAAAAATGAGTGACATCAAGAATACAATAGCAGTTTCTTAGGTGAGCAGTAGTGACTATGCCCTTAAACATTTTTCTTTGGTAGTTTCAGGATATTATGGGCATATGAATGTTTTGGTTACATGAATTGTTTTTGTACAGTTTGATCCAAAGTTACAGGTACCTGTGCCCCTCACCTGGATAGTGTACATCGTACCCATTACATTTGAATTTGCCCCTCCTCAGCTGCTCCCTCACACTTGCTTGGTTTCCATTGAGTTTTTCTACCAAATGTGCACCTGAGTGTTGATCAGTTTGTTCCAGTTTAATAGTGAGTACGTGTGGTGTTTGTTTTTTCATTCTTGTGACATTTCACTTAGGAGAATGGTCTCCAGTTCCATCCAGGTTCACCTCTGTTTTTTTAATGTCTTAGTAGTATCCCCATGATATACATACGCCACACTTTAGTAATGCACTGATGTACTGAGGAGCACTTAGGTTGGTTGCACATCTTTGTGATTGTGAATTGTGCTACAATAAATAGGTGCATATATCTTTTTGATAAAGTGACTTTTTTTCCCTTTAGGATAAATACCCAATAGAGGGATTGCTGAATCAAATGGTAGGCTTACTTTTAGTTCTTTGAAGCCTCTCCTTAGGTCTTTCCATAGAAGTCTTGCTAGTTTGCGGCCTTGCCAACAGTGAATGAATGTTTCTTTCTCTTCATCCATGCCAGCCTCTATTGTTTGGGGATTTTTTGGTTGTCATTGGAGTTAGGTGAAACTCACTGTGGTTTTGATTTCAGTTTTCTCTGATGATTAGAGACAAGGAACATTTTTTTCCATAAGTTTATTGGCCATTAGTCTGTCATCTTTTGAAAAACGTTCATCATGTTTTTATGGATTTGTTTGACTTTTGCTTGCAGATTTGCTTGAATTCTTCATACATTTTGATTATCCCTTTTAGGGCTGACAGAGCATGCAAATATTTTTTTCCATTCTGTAGGTTGTCTGTTTGCTCTACTGAGTTGTTTTCCTGGCTGTGCAGAAGCCTTTTAACTTAAATCAGGTCCCATTTGTTACTTATTGTTGTTGCTGTTGTTGCCTTTCTGGTTTTCTTCGTACATTCTTTGCCAAAGCTGATTTCTTAAGAGTTTTTTTCCAACATTTTCTTCTAGAATTCTTAGTTTTCATGCCTTAAGCTTAAAGCATGAAATTAATTTTGGTGAGTGGTGAGAGGTACTGGTCTGTTTCAGTCTTCTACACATGGCTATCTAGTTCTCCCAGCACCATTTATTGAATAACGATTCTTTTTCCCAGGTTTTGTTATTGTCTGCTTTGTCAAAGATCAGATGGGTAAATAAGTGGATGGTTTTATATCTGGGTTTTCTGTTCCGATCCATTGGTGTGTCTCTGTTCTCATGCCGGTACCATGCTATTTTGGTTACTATAGTCTGGTACTATAGCTTGAAGTCTGGTAAAGTGATGTCTCCTAATTTGTTCTTTTTGCTTAAGGTTGCTTTGGTAAGCTCAGTGTGCTGTAGGACTCCTAAAGGAAAGGTCTCTGTGGAAGCTTCAGTGTGGTTGCTGAATGTTTCTCCTAGCAGTTGTGGGTGGGTTAGAAGGAAGAAAAAGAGTCTAGAAAATTTGAGCCCTATTCTATGTTGAACAGAGGGGGAAAGCAGTTACTGTGAGCCCTGGCTCAATCATCTCTCTGTAGCCACGGGCAGGAGAAAGGGAGGAAAAGAGCCCGAATGGAACAAGGCTGGCACACTGGTCATCTCTCTCTATCCCCTTCTCCAGAAGGCAGCCCACCCAAAATGTCCAGGCTCTGGGTCATGCAGATCCCCTGAGACCCACTGGACCCCTGTGGCTCCTGCATTATGGGCCGGACTTGGGAAATGTTTGTGTGGGAACAAGTGGTATGAAAACTGAGGGGCTGAAGCCCCCTGGGGAGGACCAGTGTGCAAGGTGGCTGGAGAAGCAGTATGGTGCCTGCCATCTCAGCTTGGGTCAGTGGTTATGGGAAATGATCCTAAGGGTATTATTGGCAGCCTGGTGCTTTGTCCTCAGGATACTCTCAGTTCACTTGGGGCAGCAGCTTTTGGGCTTGTGAAGGGAGAAGAGCTCTCCTGCAGCTTGGGAGCTCAGTGACTGCCAAGACTGTGGAGAAGGGAGAAATAAACTGGTCCACGTGCCCTCTGGACTCCACGCCTCTTGGGGTATGATTTCTGCCATTATCTTGTTCCTTTGTTTTCTGCTCCATAACTTCTTCCCGTGGAATCTCTGGTAGGCTTTGGCACTTTTCCTTTGGAAATATACCACATCTGTGTGTGTTTGTTTTTCCTTTTTCATGTAAAGCTTTTCTTTCTTTATGAGACCATCTGGCAGCTGATGTCTCGTGTCCACCATCTTGTCTCAGAACTTCTCTTGAATATAATCACTGTCCTATTCTTACTATTCTTGATGCACCTCGTGTGGTGAGCAGTTTTGCTGGTTGGATGAGTTAGACAATCTCAAATCTTTCATAGTATCTTGCCAGGGTTTGCTTAGAATTTCTCTGCTCTCCCATTAGTGGCTTTGGTCAAATGCTTCAGGTATCCTTGGCCTTCACGTCCGTGTCCAATATCGCTCACCTTCCTGTTGTTCATCACTTACTGACCTATGGTGGTTACTTTGAAATTCTACCTCAAAAAAGTGATTCTGTGTAATAAAAATATAATGTTTATAGACAATAACAGTCATTCTTGAACATTTACAACTGCGAAGTGCCAGGTAGGTATCTTACTCATTTTATCTTTAGAGATGCCATCTCATGTCCACCATCATTTTTACAAGTCTGAAACTCCGGCTTCCAGTTTTGTGTGATGAAAAGTGATATTTTTTTCTTCTTTTCTTAAATTATGACAAAGGCATGATTTAATTTATCAGATATAATTAATTATGACTTGGGGGTTGACTAATGGGGAAATGGCTTAGTGAGGAAGACACATTTGTTTGATCTTTTTTCTTCCTAGTTTGTATTTATTAGAAATAATCATGTAAATTCAAGTATTATTCTTACGGCAGAATAATATTAAAATAGGGTTATTAACAAGGGCACATTTCACTTTGGATCTAAAATTTGATGATTTTAACCTCAAATGGGATATGTAAAATTGCTGTGCCTGCCAAGAAAACTTGTACAAATTTAAAATATTCTAATATTTATAAACCAATAGCAATATATATACTTATTTCTGTTTCACTTATTTTTTAAGCTGACAGTAAATTATCCTGTTAGCACATTAAAATGTTACTAAGTTTTTTACTGATACACTAAGGTAATTTTTTTCTGATTTGTTTCTCTTACGAATAAGATTTGGTACTTCTGAAGTGCTGTCAGTTGTCAAACCCAAAAATATGAGGGACAAAATTATTCTTTTAGAGCTAAATTGGGAATATACCTTGAAGCCTTATTACCATATTAGTTTGTTCTGACAAGTGCCATGTGTATTTTTAAGAATCTGAACATGGTTCTGAGGTTTAGTAGATAAACAAAAACTTCTTAAGGAAAAAAAATAAAAGCAATGTTGAAGTCATGTACGTCTGTTAAAATCATAGTTTCCCTTTTTATAGGTGTGTTTTATGCTTCTGTTTAGAGTTACTGGGTTGTATAGAAACATTTAGAGCTGTAGATTTTAGTAGTAATAAAACTACTTAATTTTTCTAGCTCTCTTTTGGTCTATAAAAGCTTTCTCTTGCATTCTTTGTTTATGTATATATTTATTTAAAATGCCACTGTTTCTATATAGGTTTAATACTAGAATCTATACATAAAATGCAACAAGGAGGTATAATGAATGAACACACAATAAAATTCTTTCACTGTTCCATTTAAAAATTACAAAGACAATGTCTTTAGTTGATCTTTGTTTCATGTAAATATTTTCAATGTACCCAAAACAAATCATATTATTAAACGTTCTATAGAAAGCCCAAATACTTAGAATATTGTGTAATAGTTTTAATTCTACTATAGAATTATTTTAAAATATATACAAATTATGTGTTGTAATACATAAGTTTATGCATTCCATTCCTACTGAGCTTCACACACAGTAGCCAAGACCTCCCTATTCTTTGTTGATTTGTGATTTATTAATTTAAGTTTATAATTCTGCATTTATGCAATCTATGATTTTGATCAGTATTTCTTTTTTCTCTTAATGTAAGTTTAATCATGGTAGCACAGCTAATTTTTTATTATCCATGATAAATGAGGAAAGCAGAGCGTAAAAAGTTATAATTTAAAACAATTCTAAAATTTTATTTGGGCTAATATTTTTTATTTACTTTTTCTCAGTAGCAATTTCTGCAGCTTACTCTACTACTTTAAAAAAAACTTACAGCAGTATATCTATGAAGTAGCCAAATTGATAGCTTCTATTGTCTCAGTTTATTAATCTGGTTTCTATTAGTGGTGCTAAGACTCAGTTGGTCATGAGACCAGTGTTTCATGACCAACAAGGGAAGAAGCGGGCTTAGATAATGCAATGCTAGATAACCTTGAAAAACACAGCAAGTGAGCAGAGCATTTCATGGTGTTTTTCTCATTTATCTCAAGAATATATTATACTGACAAAAAAATGCTGCTGGAGCATTTTAACATCATAAAAAAATAAAATTTTTCATATTCTACCCAGGACCAATAGAAAGTACTCAATTGTAGTCATTAAAGTATTTTTTTCTGGTTCTAGTATATTTAAAAAATGAAGTAGTGCTTGAGATATTATGTAAGCCCTTAGTTATATTATTGGTATAGTATGGAGTCCTTTTATTGTCATTTTAAAAAGTAATTAAATTTAAAAATCATTATTGTAAACTGTTTGCATCATAGGTGTGGAAAAATCTGACCTTTAGCTCTTCCACAAGTTGAAATTGCCCTTTAAGATTCCTCGTATTTGTAACCTCAGTAATTCCAGCTAGGAAAACAGAAATCACATACTCAGAAAGTAGCCTGGACTCAAATGATTACAGAATTATATACTTACCTTACTGCTCTCATGGAAATTTAGATCAATTTATTTATGTTCCCTCTCTACCATCAATATGGCTACCAAGATCCTCAAAGGTGAAGAATGCATTCAGGCAGTGTGTAGAGTTTTAAAATTTCATTATCAAAAATCACTTCATATTATGAAGTTCATTTTAAGAGAGTTATTTTTATCTTAACTTATATTCATTTGCAACCAATGCAATTTATAAACCTTTTTGGTTTTGTAAAGATAATTTGGCTGTAGTAATTGCTGTTTCTAAATTTTTCGTAGAGCTCTGTGGTAGAATCATACAATTAGTAATGTTCATTAAATGCTGTAATTTAATTATCACTGACATTGTTGTGTCTCAAATCACTAAACTTCCTTAGATCCCACTTGAGACTTTTCATTTCTTCTTTTAAAATGAAAAGAAAAACCACCACTCCGGAGGCACTCACATAATTTTCTTGTCCTGTAGTTTGAGCTTTCTTAGAACTTAAGCAGCTTTGCAAATGGCCGTTCACCACTTGTAAGTAGTGGTCAGGTGACTTTTAAATAGCATTAAATTTATTCATATGATTACTTGAATTGAGTGTGCTAGTAGGAAAAAACAGAAAGATAGGTATTTTACAGCTGACATAAATCCCTTACTCTTAATAACTATGTCTGTTTACATTTTTCCGACTGTCCAGGACTTTTTTAAATTCACCTCATGCTGAGTTAAATGCAGATCATTGTTTTAAAAATATTTTTGAAGAAATATAGCATTTTCTTAAAATGTAAAAAGTTAAGAAGTTTAATGTATCTTGAAGGAAAAATTCTGAGTATTCTAATAGCCTTTAAAAATAATCATTTATTTGCTAGGTAAGTTTTCTTCTACGCTGTATGAGACTGGTGGCTGTGATATGTCACTTGTGAATTTTGAACCAGCAGCAAGAAGAGCATCTAATATCTGGTATGTGTGAAGTCATATTAGGAGTATGTGTATATTTGCATGTATTTGCCATATTTAATGTTTTTAGGCCTTAAAGTATAAAAGTTAATTTTTTTGTTTTTATAGTTTATTTTTCTAACTTACAAAATTGCATATATTTATGGTATACAACATGATGTTTTGAAATAGTATACATTATTAAATGGCTAATTTGAGCTAATGAACATACATATTACTTCACATACTTTTTTTTTGTGGCAAGGACACTTAAAATCTGTTCTCTCCGTGATTTTCAAGTATACAATACATTGGCCAGGTGCAGTGGCTCAAACCTAAAATCCTAGCACTCTGGGAGGACCAGGCAGGTTGATCACCTGAGCTCAGGAGTTCGAGAACCAGGCTGAACAAGCATGAGACCCCATCTTTACTCAAAATAGAAAAACTAGCCTGCTGTTGTGGCGGCATCTGTAGTCCCAGCTACTCAGTCCCAGGCTGAGGCTTGGGCCTAGGAGATTGAGATTGAGATTGCTGTGAGCTATGACACCACAGTACTCTACCCAGAGTAACAGAGTGAGCTCTGTCTCAAGAAAAAAAAAAAAAAAGTATATAATACTTTGTTAACTATAGTCACCAGGTCAGATATAAAAGTTATTTTGAAGATGTGTTTACATTGACTTTAATAAATTGTCATAATGCATTTGTTTTCAAAAACTTAAGGTAGAATTCTTTTGCTATGGAAAAAAACAACATTATTTTTAAAATCAAAACTATTCTGTGTTTAAAAAAATTTAAATGAGAATTTCCTGTAAGTCTTACAGTAGATCTTACAGCATTTCCCCTCAGTTTCAAATTTATCATTTGTGTCTCTCTGTATTGCATGATGTCAACACTCTTATCAGAAAACTATATAATTTAGTCAAACCCATTAATTCTTTCTTTGTATAATTGTAAAATTTTATTTCCTTGTAAGTATTGGTCAAGTACCTTTTAAAAATATTAATTTTCATTTTATTTAAAATTTCTTTTATTAGCTTAAAAGAAGAATTTCTTAAAATATGTTTCATATGTTATCTTTAGCTTCTTTTCTCTCTTTCCCTTAGGAAGAAATTGTAAGATAATGAGGCTAGGAGAAAAGTAAATAAGTAAAAGTAATTAAATTAGAAATTTTGATCTTATAGCTTAGAATGTGTTAAATTTTTATTTTCTAAAATTTTTATCTTATTATTTGAATTGCTACTTTGAAATCCATTATTGTATTAGCTCACTTTCTCTACAAGAGTTATTTGATTTTTATTCTAGAACTTCAGTTTAATAATGGGGTCACATTTATTTAAATATTGCTCATCCATAAGTTTTGAGGGACTAGTTAAAGCAGTAAGATCTTATAGTCATTCACTTCAGCATGCTGAAAAGATAGACTATTTAGATAAGTATTCTCTTTAAGTTCTTTTAATCTAGTTTCAGAATTTGCCCTCTCAAAAAATTATTAAATTTAATTATTAAAAATTAGAGTGTTGCCTAATCCTGTAACAGTGAAAATAATACAAGAATGGAAGAACAGAAGCCCTGTTTTGTTTAGTGTAATTCAAGAGAACAATTCCCTACACCATAATGTGGTAAAGCCTCAAAGTTTGAAATCCAAATGTGAGTGTACTGTGGAAGCTGAATTGTCACACTGGCTCTTATATGGGTAGCTTAAGTTTATTGTGTCTTTACTAGTTCCTGGCAAAATATGTTAATTGCTTTCTCTGTATTCTTTCATTTAAACATTTTCACAAGAACCTCATTATATAGGTACTTACATGTACTGATGAGGAAACTAGGATATACGGAGGTTAGATAACTTGTCTAAGATTACATTCAGTTGCAGAAGAGATTGGAATGTAGACACTTTCACCTAGAAGCTGTGCTCTTAATCACAACTCTAGGAACATGCTAGTTTGTATTTTGAAGTTTACATGGGAAAGTGAAGATAGTATAAATCTCATCTGTTTGTTAAAGGATTTATAATATTTTTCTTTCTACTGTTTGACAGTTTATTCTTTAACATCTCTTTCATTTTAGTGACACGGATTCTCATGTATCCAGTTCTACCTCAGTTCGATTTTATCCACATGATGTGGTAGGTTTTTCTTTATTTTCATAACATGATATATTTTTCAGATTAAATATGAAATATACATCTATATAAATAGCTATAAAAATAAAAAAAATTGAAGTTAAAAATATTGATTTAAAAAAATAAAAATAAAAAACTATGGCAAAATCACCTTTGCTGTACCCCAGTGGATCTCTTCTTGTGTGCTCCTTGATAAGAAACTTAAAACACTGTTAATTTAAGGTTTAGTTAGCAATAGTTATGAATAGTAATTATACATATTGAGGTTATATAAAGGTCCATTTACTCTCCAACATCATAATCTGATTGTAGCATTTTTAATTGTGCCATTTTGCAACCTTACTTTAAAAATGACTGGGAAGTAGTTTCTTAACTATTTGCTAACTGTTAGTTATTAATATAATAGTGTGTGTGAACAAAGCTTAGTAATGACAATACTATACAAAAGTATGCCATGGGAGATACAGTGGGAATTTTTTTAAAAAGCACTGCTTTTGCCATCAGTATATATATATATATATATATATTCAAGCTGGAAAAGACAAAAGGGTTAAAATCCTTATAAACTACAAATATGGATACATGTAGATGAATGTAGTGCAAAGGGATTAATTTTTAGTGGCTTCCTGAAGGTCAATTACAAGTAGGGTTTTAAGACAATAGATTTGATTTGGCCTAGAGCAGTGGTTTTCAGCAGTGGATATTTGGCAATGTCTGGAAATATTTTTGTTTGTTACTACTGGGGCATGCTCACTATTGGCTACAGGCCAGGGATGCTGTTAAACATCTTACCATGAACTGCACAGTTTCCACAACAAAGAATATCTGGGGCAAAATGTCTATAGTGCCAAAGTTGACAAACTCTTTTGTAGAGTATAAGAAAAAAGGTGTTTTGGGAAGTGTTTGTCAATGCTTAGACATAGAAATAGCTTTGTTATATACAAGAAGCAAATTTTCTTGACAATATCCATATATGTATTTGAAAAATAAAGACTCACTGTACCTTTTTGCTGTAGTGTATTTCTGGAAATTCCATAGGAAAGCAAAAATGGGAAGATGATTATTTTCAACTTTTAAAGGGTATGAGCCTTAAGATAGCAAAACACTACCTAATACTATGCCAGATACAGCAAACTTGTGGTGCTTTCAGAGGAAGAGGAGGCTGGTGAATTGATAAATGGATGAGTTAAAGCTAAAAAGGAATGTTGTACAGTAATTTCTTGTATAGCCTCAGGTGAGCAGCCTGCCAAAACAATTGAGAATGAGGGATTTGAACACGGTAACAACAGTGGTAAGAGACTGTGGGAAGAAATGAGAGTAGAAAGCATTGGATCTAATTTCGTGGAGTTCACATTTGAGACTAATAATGAGGCTCATAGCTCAATGAGGAAAGACACAGATGGTCAAGGAGAAGAGCGACCACTACGGAGTCACTATGAGTGATTTTAGTGGATTCACTTGCTGTACAGTTACCAAATCTTAAGGTTTTAAATATGTCCCTAATAAAACCTTTTCCAAACGTCTGTTGATTAATTCACTTTGTTTTTGTTCACTTCTTGTTGCCTTCTGTAGTTTCTAATGATCATCACACATTCACAAGGAGTGGACTGGAGTAGAGATACTTTATAAGCTGATTGAGTAACTCTTGAATTATGATTTGACTGAAGAGATTTTAAGCCTTTTAATGCTGACTTTCTTTTAGCTCTCTCTCCCACAGATTCGATTGAATAGACTATTGACCATTGATACAGATTTGTTGGAGCAACAGGACATTGATCTAAGTCCTGACTTGGCAGCTACTTATGGTCCAACAGAAGAAGCTGCCCAAAAGGTTAAACACTATTATCGCTTTTGGATACTACCCCAGCTATGGATCGGCATTAACTTTGACAGACTCACACTTTTGGCCTTGTTTGATAGGTGAGACTATAAAGTGATACTAATGATATGCACAGATTTTATTTTTAAGTTGAAATATCCTTTATTACTCAATGAGGTTTTTACTTGGTTTTCATGTTGGAAAATGTTTTTTACTTTTGTCCTCTTGAGATAAAATTTAAGGTAATAGAGCCTCCAAATATTGACTCTCTTAAATTCATTAAATACCTTTTTGTTGCAATTTTAATATGTTTATACAAAGATGTCTTTCTTATTATCGATATGACTCACACAACTAGTACTTAAAAACCAGACAATATGAAATGTTGATGCTCTGTAATATGATCCTAGGTATATAAACATTGTAAGAGGAAACTTCTGTTTCCCTGTTTCTTAGTACTGCTTTTTAATGGAGTACATTGGAGTACTGTATTACAAACTTGATAACCAGCAGCTCCTTCCAGTCAACATGTAGTAATAGGACTAGACTTAACCTCCCATGTGAAACAACAAAAAATAACAAAATACACCTAACAGTGGTTTTCAAGGCATTGGTGATGAAATACCAAAGGATGGTAATCTTTAAGAGATGGCAAGCAGGTAATGTGAGGCCTAGCACTGCCCCAACTTAATGACTTGAGAAAGTTCCTAAACTGCAACTCAGACTTCCTGAGTTGAGGAAATCGTGCTGAGAGTCCAGGGAGACTACAACAGCTAGAACCATAGGATAGAACATCAGAGAGGAGAGAGCTTCTTAGAGAGAGAACCTTAGAGATCTGCATTGAATCTCCTTGACTGTCTAGCAAAATATGAGTAAGTTCATAAATGTGAGGAAATTATCTGACACCAGGGAAAGAGCCATATGAAAGGATAGAGTAACAGTTCCTGGCACTCACACAGTGCTGGGAATAATGCATATTCCCACCAGCCAGATTGGAGACATTCGTAATTTACATTTTACTGTCTGTCCCTGTGTAGAATACTCAGGAAGATTTTCCTCAGTAGTGGGGAATAATTACCCCCAGCATTAGCACTTCTTCAGATCAACTAGTTTCCAAGTAACATAACAAAACCTAAGAAAAGTTATGGAAATTCAGAGATATCCAGCAACCAAGATGTTAAGATTCACAATGTCTAGTGTCCAGTCAAAGATGACCAGGTATGCAAAGAAGTGAGATATGATCTGTAGTGAGTAATAATAAATTGAGACCAAATGGTTAGTTGGCATAGATTTAAAATGAGCAGATAAGGACATTAAAAGTTATAACTATATTTTATATGTTTAAAAAGTTAAGTACAGAGGATATTTTTTAAAAGTCACAAGTCAAACTTATAGAATTGAAAACCACCATGTCAGAGATGAAAAATACACTAAACAGAATTAATGGTAGATTATATTATTACAAATTAGCAAACTTGAAGGCATAGCAATGGAAACTATTCTGAATAAAACAGAAAAAAACTTTTCCTCACTACTGTCTCCAGGGAAAAGAGCATAAAAGCAAGATGAAAATAAGCTGTGGAACAAGAGAAGACAAGGAGACAGAAAATTTTAAAGAAATAGTGGTGGAAAACATTGGAAGATTGACAAAAGCTATATACATATACACATCCAAGGAGCCAAGTGAACCTCAAGCATAAGAAACATCAAGAAAACTATACCAAGGCATACAATTGCTCAAAATTAGTGATAAAATAAAAATTATGAAAGAAAGAAGAGATGTTTTGTATAAAGAAGCAAGGGTAAGGAAGATACCAGTTTTATTGTTGGAAATAATGCAAGTGAGAAGAGGGTAGAGCCACATCTTTAAAGTATTGAAAGTGTGGGTGTATTGGGTCTGTCAGCCTAGAATTCTATACCCAGCAAAAACATCTTTTAAAAAGGAAGGTCACATTTTCAGACCAGGAAAAAGAGGAAGAATTCTTTATGCATAGACCCATACTACAAAAAAATGTTGAAGGATCTCTTCCAGTAGAAGGAAAGTGATACCATATGGAAATATGGACCTTCCCAAAGGAATGGAGAGTACTAGAACTCATTGAGTACATGGATAAATGTAACAGATTTTCTTCATCAATGAAGTCTCTTTAAGAGATAATTGACTACTTAAAGTTAGTGACAGTGTATTATGTGGTTTGAACCATATATAAAAGTAAAATTTATGACAATAATAGCATACAGCCTAGAAAAGAAGAAATTATAGTATACTACTGTGATTTTCTTATATGTGAGATGGTATATCATCACTTGAAGGTAGACTGTCTATTATAAACTCTAAGCAACCACTAAAATTATAAGATTTACAGGTAATGTGTTGAAAAGGGGGATAAAATACACTATAAAATTACTTTTAATCTACAAAGAGGCTCAAAAAGGAAAAAGATTGAAGAATAGTTCAGACAAAAAGGAAACAAATAACAAAATGATAGAGCAAGAAATAATCAGATACAATTAAAAGAAAACAAGAGTTTATACTGCTTATAAGGGAGGTATTTTAAATGTAAAAATTAAAGTAAAAAGATAAGGAAAGGAAATCAAAAAATAAGGAACCACAGCGGCTCCAGATGAGAAGGAATCAGCAAAAGAACTCCAGAAGTGTGAGGAATCTGACCCAAAGGACATTCCCAAAAAGGAACCACCAGCTCTCTAGCAATGGATACCAACCAAATCAGAATATTGAAATGTTAGATAAAGAATTCCAAGTATGGATTGTAAATACGCATATAATATAAGAGAAATATGAGAGAAAATGGAAACCAACACAAAGACATCACAGAGAAAGTTCAGGAAATGAATGAAAAATTCACCCAAGAAATTGAATTGTTAAAAAAAAATTAAATAGAACTTCTGGAAATGAAAAATTCATTAAAGGGATTACAAAGCACATTGGAAACTCTTGAGAATAAACTAGAGCAGGCGGAAGAAAGAATCTCAGAGCTTGAAGACAACACCTTTGAGTTAGGTAAATCAGTAAAGGGTAAGGCACAGGAAATTAAGAGGGATGGACAAAGCCTACAAGAATATGGGGTTATGTAAAGATGCCAAACATAAGACTTTCTGACATAGGCATCTTTGAGGGTGAAGAAGAAAGCACATACATGTTAGAAAATCTATTTGAGGGGATAATTGAGGAAAGCATCCCAGGTCTTGTTAGAAATTTAGGTATTTAGATACAAGAAGTGCAATGAACACCTGGGAGATTCATCACACAGAGGTGGTCACCATAACACATGGTAAACAGGCTAGCCGAAATTAACAGGAAGGAGGAAATCCTGCAAGCCATAAAGTGAAAACATCAGGTAATGTACAACAGAAAACTCATCAGGCTAATTGCAGACTTCTCAGCTGAGACCTTACAATCCAAAAGGAACTGGGGCCCATCTTTAGTCTTCTTAAACAGAATAATGATCATCCTATAATTTTGTATCCTGCAGAACTAAGTTTTTTATGAGTGAGAAACAAAAGAGTTTTTCAAATGAGCAAGCACTAAGGGAATTAACTATTAAGACTGGACATGCCCTGCAGGAAGTACTTAGATCTGTATTACACATGTATCAGCCCAGTAGAAAAACACTGGTATAAAATCACCAAAAGCTAAAGCTCAGAGCCCATTTAAAAAAAATAATGGCTGAAGAAGTAAAACAAGGTAATACGGTTCTATCCAACAGGATGAACAGAAATATATTCCACTTATGAATTATTTCAATAAATGTGAATGGCTTAAATTCCCCATTCAAGAGACATAAGTAAACTGAGTGGATAAAAATATAATAGCCAAGTATCTCCTGTCTCTAAGAAATGCATCTGATCCACAAGGACTCATTCAGACTCAAGGTGAAGGGAGGGGAAACTATTTCATTCAAATGGAAATAAAAAGAAAAGGAGGTATATCCATTCTCACATCAGATAACATAGACCTCATAACAATAGGAAAGAGAGACAAAGACATTCATTATATAATGGTAAGGGGAACAAGTCATCAAGAATACATAACAATCCTAAATAGTTATGCACCTAACACAGGTGTGCCCAGCTTCATAAAGTAGATTCTATTACAACTAAACAAAGTGATAAACACCAACATTATAATTGCTAAGGACTTCAGTTCACTGTCCCTCAGACTGTTGGAGGGCTGGACTATAGTTTTTTAAAAAAAACTATGAACAAATTCCTATGCACACTGTACATATCTTATTTTGAAGTAAAAAAACAAAACAGGAACAAATACAATTACACCGCCTCATGTGGCCTGTGGGCCATAGTTTGAGGACCCCTGCACTGCAGAAATAAATAAACATGGAACTTAAACAATACTCTGGAGCAATGGGGTTCAAATGACATTCACAGAACATTCTCTCCTAGAACTATAGAGTATAAATTTTTCTCATTAGCACATGGAACATTCTTCAGAATTGATCACAGGCCACAAAACATGTCTCAACAAATTTAAAAAAAATAGAAATTATACCACATTTCTTCTCAGACCACAGTGGAATAAAATTAGAAATCAATTCCAACAGAAACATTTATACATAAAGTCATAGAAATTAAACACTCTATTGCCGAATGATTATTGGGTCAAGGTGGAAATTAAGGTGAAAATGAGAAGTTATCAAAATTTGTGGGATTCAGCAAAAGTAGTCCTACAGGGAAAATTCATTTCCTTAAACATCTATATCAATCCCCTTAAACACTATATCAAAAAGTCAGAAAGATTACAAATCAGCAATCTAATGAACTGTCTTAAGGAAGTAGAAAATGAAGTGCAAACCAATCCCAAACCCAGTAGAAGAATCGACATAATTAAGGTCAGAGCAGAAATAAATAAAATTGAAAACAAATAATATATAAGATTAATGAAACAAAAAGTTGGTTCTTTGAAAAGGTAAACAAAATTGATAGACCTCTCACTACATTAACCAGAATTGAAAAGACCCAGACAAGCTCAATTGAAACTAGAAAAGAAGATA
Organism: Loris lydekkerianus; assembly: GCA_963574355.1. NCBI lineage: Eukaryota > Metazoa > Chordata > Mammalia > Primates > Lorisidae > Loris > Loris lydekkerianus. The sequence goes on along the minus strand of CAUYPK010098187.1, from coordinate 21,181 downwards.
CTACAACTGACACCACATAAATGCAAAATATTATTGTGAATACTATAAAAATCTCTATGTACATAAACTCAAAAACATTGAGGAAATGGAGAAATTGCTGGAAACATACAACCTCCCAGGGCTCAATCAGGAAGAAATGGAACTCCTGAATAGACCAATTGTGAGCAACAAAATTGAAGCATCAATAAAACATCTTCCAACAGAAAAAGTTTCCAACCAGATAGTTTCACAGCTGTATTTTATCTTGCCTCCAAAGATTTGGTACTTAACAGTGCAAAAATTATTTAATTTCTTCAAGTAGGAAGAAATCCTCCCAAGCTCATTCTATGAAGTCAGTATCACCTTGATACCAAAGCTCGGAAAGAACACAGCAAAAAAGGAGAACCATAATCTCTTATGAATAGAGACACTAAAATCCTCATTAAAGCAAACTGAATTCAGTAATACATTAAAAATAATAATGATGATAATTTACCACAACCAAGTGAGCTTCATCTTAGGGATACAAAAAAAGGATGGTCCAACATATATAAATCTATAAATGTGGTTCACCACATAAACAGAAGCAAAAAGATCATTTTGATAGATGTAACAAAAGCAGTTCCCAAAATTCAGCACCCTTTTGTGATAAGAACACTTAGCCTAACAAAATAGACATAGGTGGAGCATATCTCAAAATGTGAGAAATACCCAGCCAACATGGTACTTAATGGGGAAAGTTGAAAGAATTTCCATTCTGAACTAGAAATGACAAGGATTCCCACTGTTACCACTTCTGTTCAGCACAGTGGTGGAAGTCCTACCCAGAGCAATCAGACAAGAGAAGGAAATCATGGTATCCAAATGGGCAAAGCGGAAGTCAGACTGTATTTACTCTTTGCTGATGATATGGTCTTATATGTAGAAAACCCCAAAGATTCCTCCAGGAGACTTGTAGAGTTGATAAATTCAGCAAAGTCTCAGGTTACATTATCATTGTGTACAAGTCAGTAAAATTTCTATACACCATCTGCAGTCAAGCTGAGAATCAAATCAAAGACTCAATACCTTTCACAATGTAAGCAATATGTTTAACCAAGGAGATGAAAGATTTCAAAAAAGATAATACAAATCACTGAGGAATTAAATTGCAGATGATGTTTACAAAGGAAAAGGGTCATACTCCTGGATCAGCGGAGTCAACATTGTTAAAATGTCCATACTACCCAAAGTGATTTGCAGATACAATGCATTCCCCATCAAAATACCAACATCTGTTTTTTTTGTTTGTTTTTTTTTTTTTTTTTTTGCTGATGTAGAAATAATAATTCTGAGCTTTGTTTTGAAGCCGAAAAGAGTCCAAATAGCCAAAGGAACTTAAGCAAAAGTAACAAGTCTGGAAGCATCACTTTCTCAAACTTTAAACTATGCTACAAGGTTATAGTAACCAAAAGAGTGTGGTGCTGGCACAAAAATAGAGATGTAGACTAGTGGAACAAAAACAGCTCAAATATAAAACCATCCACAGATTGCTGTTTGATCTTTGACAAAGTAAACAGCAATATGCCCTGGAGACAAGCAGCCCTATTCACTAAATGGTGCTGGGAAAATTGGATACCCGTGTGTAGGAGATGGAAGTTACGATATGTCTCTCTCAGTACTTACTAAAATCAACTCAAGGTAGATAACAGACTTTGAAATAAGACATGAAACCATAGAATTCTAGAAGCAAATGTTGAAACAACTCTTTAGATGTCAGCCTATGCAAAGAATTTATGGAGAATACGCTGAAAATCACAGCAAAATTACAGCAAAAGTAAATGGGACATGATTGAATTAAAAAGCTTCTGCACAGTCAAGGAAACAATCAACAAAGCAAATCTCTGGAATTTGAGAAATTATTTGCATGCTGTATATCTAATTAAGGGTTAATAAACAGAATCTATAAAGAATTCAAGCACGTCAATATGAAAAAACCCCATTAAAAAGTAGGTAAAAGACATCAAGAGGTTTTCAAAAGACGATAGACTAATAGCCAATAAAAAATGCTCCACGCAGTTAGTGCTTGACACCACTAATAATCAGAAAAACCAGCAAAATCACAACAAGGTATCACCTATAACCCCAGTAAGATGGCGTTTATAAAAACTATCCGAACAATAAGATGCTGGCGTGAATATAGAGAAAAAGTAACACTTATATGCTGTTGGTGGGACTGCAAAGTAATCAAAAAATCTATGGAAGATAGTATGGAGATTCCTCAAAGAACTAACAGGAGACCTGCCATTTAATCCAGCAGTCCCACTACTAGGATTTGCCCTAAGAACAAAAAGTCATTTTATCACGAAATACATATGCTTGAATGTTTATTTTAGCACGATTCATTATCACAAAGACGTGGAATCAATTCAGGTGCCCATGAATTCATGACAGGATTAATAAAATATGGTCTATGTATACCATATAACACTATTGAGCCTTAAGAAAAAATACATTGACATCCTTTGTAACAGGAGATCATTGAACTGGAGATCATTCTGCTAAAAGAAGTATCATAAGAATGGAAAAACAACCACCTCATATACTCACTATTAAATTGCAACCAACCAATCAGTAGTCATGGGCACAGATGGAAGTAAAACTCTATGAAAATTAAGCAGGCATGGTGGGGGGAGAGGAGAGGATGGGTGAATGCATGCCTAATGGGTACAATGTACACTATCTGGGTGAGAGACTCGGCTATGTAAGAGCAATCCATGTAGCCAAAACATTTGCACCCTCATAATATTCTGAAATTAAAAACAAGTTAGACTATGGAAAAAGATAGTTACAACATGCTATTGCTAACAATAGGAATGCCAGAGTGAATTAACGTCACACAAAGTAGATTACAGAAAAAGAATATTACTAAGGGTAAAGAAAAGTCATTTAATAAAAATAAGTGGTAAATTAATCTGCAGGATTTAACATTCCTAAGTGTTTTTAACATAGCTTCAAAGTACATAAAGCAAAAGCTGATAGAAATAGGAGAGACAAACTGACAATTATAGTTGATTTCAGTACTTTGAATGTTAGAACAGATACTGAGAAAATCAGTGAGGCTCTGACTTGAACAATAGTATCAGCCAACCTGAGTTGATTGACATTTATGGAACACTCCACCCATGACAGGAGAATACACTTTTCTCTCAGGGCTCATGAACATTTACTAAGGTAGACCATAGTTTGAACCATAATACAAGAGTAAATAAATTTTAAAAGGATTCAAGTCATACATGGTGGAATTAAATTATAAATTAATGACAACAAAAAGCCTTGAAAAATTCCTAAATATTTGAAAACCAAATAACACTTCTAAATAACTCATCAATTAGATAAGAAATCAAGAGAGAAATTAGAAAGTATTTTGAACTGAATGATAATGAAAACACAGTATTTATGGGATTTTGGGATGCTTCTAATATGTGGTACCATGTGTATTTGAAAAGAAAGGTTTTAAATCAGCAACTTCACACTCTACCTTAGGAAACTATAACAAGAGTACATTAAGCCCAAGAAAGGAAATAGTAAGAACAAAACAATTCAGTGAGGAAACAGGAAATCAATAGAGAAAATCAAAGAAACAAAAAGCTCTTCCTTTGAGAAAATTGATAAACTTTTCACCAGCCTTATCAGAAATAAGTAGAAAGACAACAAATTACCGATATTAAGAATGTATGATATATTTCCACAAATTGTACGATTATTTTAATTTATTCATTTTTTTAGAGACAGAGTCTCACTTTATTGCCCTCGGTAGAATGCTGTGGTGTCACACCTCACAGCAACCTCGGACTCCTGGGCTTAGATGATTCTTTTGCCTCAGCCTCCCAAGTAACTGGGACTACAGGTGCCTGCCACAATGCCCAGATATATATATATATATATATATATATATATTTATTTTTATTTTATTTTATTTTATTTATTTTATTTTTTTATTTTATTATTATTATTTTTTTTTGCAGTTTTTGGCTGGGGCTGGGTTTGAACCCGCCACCTCTGGCATATGGGGCCGGCACCCTACCCCTTTGAGCCACAGGCGCCGCCCCCAGCTATTTTTTTGTTGCAGTTTGGTCGGGCCTGGGTTTGAACCCACAATCCTCAGTATATGGGGCCAGCGCCCCACCCACTGAACTACAGGCGCTGCACAGATTCTACAGTTATTAAAAGGATAGTAAGAGTATATTATGAACAGCTATAGATACATTTAATAACATTAAAATGAAGTGGACAAATTTCTTGAAGGATATAAGTTATCATATTTCATTCTGATAAAAATATATAACCTTAATTGTCTTTTATCTATTAAATGGAAAATGTCGTTAGAAGCCTTCCTTCAAAGAAAACTCTAGACCCAAATATATCAAAATAATATTTGAATCAATGAAATGGAGAAAGGATAGCCTTTTCAACAGATGGTGCTGAAACCATTGGATTTCCATATGCAAAAAAGAAAAAATATAGACAGGCAGGGTTGCTGGAGCTTTGTAATCTCAGGTACTCAGGAGGCTGAGTGGGGAGAATGGCTTGAGTCTGAATAACAGAGATTCCATCTCAAAAATAAGTAAATAAAAATAAAGAACTTGTATTCTTACCTTATGTCATATTACAAAAATTTATTATAGACCTACAATAAAACTTGTAGGCAAAAACAAAACATAGGAGAAAATTCTTGTGAACTTGGATTAGGCAAAATTTCTTAGCTATGATGCTCAAAACAAGATCAGTAAATGAACAAATTGATCAATTGGATTCATCAAAATTGAAAAATGTTTTAAAATGCCAATGGAACATACATGTTCAATGACAAAGGAGGTATGTAGGCAGGACAATGGTTGGAAAGTGGTCATTGGATTTGGCACATCTGGAAATGCCATCTGAAGTAGAAATGTCAGTAATTTATTGATTTGCAAATACTATTGAGCATTTTAATCTGGTAGAACAATTAAATAGTACAGAGATGTTTATGGATTTTATTTTTTAGGCTCGATTATGTGTATGTCTTTAGGTTAATAATTTTTAAATTTTCATAAGTAGTTACTTATCTATAGTAGAAAATTTAAATATGTAGAAAGGTTTGAAAACAGAGGCAAATGATAATTTTTCCATGGAAAGAAAACCATTATTACTATATCATTTTTTGGTATGTTGTCTTTTTAATCGTGTATGTGTATTTTTTTTAAATAACAGAACTTATAGCCTCCTATACCCATGATTTTATGTTCTGTTTTTTTTTGTATAGAAAATGTGATGAACATTTTTTCATGCCATTTAATATTTTTTAAAAATAAGGCTTTTAGCAAGTATTTTACATTTTGTAATTAAAATTTCCTGAAGAAGTTAAGAAATATAGATTCTTGCATATGTGTGAAATAAAAATCATCTTCATATCTGTATGTGATATCTTAGGCATCATATTATTTCTTTTACAGTTATCAATTTAATAAAGTGTAGAATTGTCTTAGTGACATTGATAGAGGCAGAGTTGATGGCCTTTGTTACTTCCTTCATTCTGAAGATGTGTAAGACCCTATATTTAGGTAATTCTAGTAAGTGAGTTTTGATTATTTCAGATTTCTGAGAGATGGGGGAAATAATACCACTTGATGTCAAAATTTGGTTACAAAGTTAGTCTTATCAAATAACATGTATTCAATTTATTATTATTAGGTTTTTTTTGGGGGGGGGAGCTGAAGCCTCTTTTTTTTTTTTTTTTTTTTAAGACAGAATCTCAAGCTGTCACCCTGGATAGAGTGCCTGGTATCACAGCTCACAGCAACCTCAAACTCATGAGCTTAAGCGATTCTCTTGCCTCAGCCTCCCAAGTAGCTGGGTCTATAGGCACCTGCCACAATGCCTGGCTATTTTTTGGTTGTAGTTGTCATTGATGTTTGGCAGGCCTAGGCTGGATTCAAACACGCCAGCTCCAGTGTATGTGGCTGGCACTCTAGCCACTGAGCTACAGGTGCTGAGCCTAAATTTAATTTTTTTAGAAACTATTTTGAGATTTTGTTTTTTAAATTTAACTTGATTCTTTGTATATCTACTTTATTTGCCATCCAAGTTTGTTAGCTGTTTTGCCACAAATATAACAGAAAAACAGATGTAAAAGATAGTAAAGTTTCTTAAAATAGAAATTAAAACTGTATTACATACTGTAATTAGAACTTCGCAGTTCACTGTAGCATGTTTTATTTGTATATGAGATTTGTGTTAAGCATCCACATGAAGCTAGTCTTTTTTACTATGATCTAAAACCTTATTGAAGCCCAGTACCAAAAATATGCCTCCTCATATTATGAGCTTCATATTGATGTCTTCCTTTTTTTCAGTCTGATTAATTTCTTATATTCATAATATACTTATCAATTTTTCTATCTGTAGAAATCGTGAGATCCTGGAAAATGTGTTAGCTGTCATCCTGGCTATTCTTGTGGCTTTTTTGGGGTCTGTTCTTCTCATACAAGGCTTCTTCAGAGATATCTGGGTCTTCCAGTTCTGCCTGGTGATAGCCAGCTGTCAGTACTCGCTACTTAAGGTACCAGCATCTCTTTTCATAGTGTGGAATATATTTGTGTTAAAAAGCAAAATGTTTTGTACTGCTCTTTGAATTATAGTAAGATAATAATTTTCAGGGTTTTTTTTCTTGGATGTTTATATAAGATTGTGTAAGAAACAACAAGGGACATAAACTTAAAAAATGCAGTAGACCCTCTGTGAGTTGTCCACCCAAGGAGCTGTAACAAACTGGTCAACAGATGGAGATGGTCGACATACGGAATGAGGCCTGCTGTACTGATGTGTACCTGCCACCTGATCTGTGAAAATTAGGTCAACTTAGGAGGTGGTTCATGTAAGGAGATGCTCAACTATGGAGGTTCTACTATAATTATATGTAACTAGAGCTTCCTAAAAACTTTTTTATATTACAAGAAAATAATTGTATATTTGTTAAAGACTTTGCATTCTTGAGATTTATTTCTTTTTAATTTAGCAACATCACTCTCCCACTCTCATGGAAATTTATTAAAGTCTGTCGTAAGTAATATATATGTTCTTTTAGAACATTGAAAAGAGAAGAAAAGTGTCACTTGGTTATTCTTTAATAGTGACTCAACAAACCAAATGTTATTAATTTTAAGCTTAAAAAAAAATGAGAGAATCAACTCAACATAAAACCAAAGTTTCACCTTCTATTTAAAATCAGTATAGATGATTAACACAAACTGTTTCCTTTCTTTTCTTTCCTTGTAAATACCCTTTGCTTGTTTGTCTTATATGTATGCTAACATGAGAGCCTTCAGTCATCCAAAGCACTATTCCTCTAGTGCTGTTTGTACTGTAAGCTGTTCTTTTTCTCTCTGTTTATTGCTACATATCTGGAGTAAGCCACCTAGGTCATCTGCTTCATTTCTTGAAGACTCATTCCTTTTTTCCTCATTCCAGTAGTGAAATTATAGTCTTTGTGGTTGCTTATAATCATTGTAATTGCTAAATCAATGTCCTTTTCTTAGTCTCTATTCCCTTGAAGCTACTTCATTTGAGACCTATTGATACTGTCTTCCGTGTTATGTTCTCATTGTCGATCTGAAACTACCCTGACGATTCTCGTGCTTTTTTTTTTTTATTATTAAATTATAGCTGTGTACATTAATGCAATGATGGGGCACCATACACTGGCTGTCTATACAATTTGACGTATTTTCATCACGCTGGTTAACATAGCTTTCCTGGCATTTTCTTACGCTTTTTAGATGACTCTCTTATCTTTTGTTGATGTATCTTTGTTCTTTTGACCACTTCTTAATTTATGATAATTCTCCAGTGTTTTATTTGGCTGCCTTCTCAGTTTATAGTTCCTTGCCAATGAAGTCATCCTCTTTTATTCCTTTATTTGTGGCCCCATAAATGACTTTATGTCCAGATTTATATCTCAAAGCCCTCACCTCTTTTCCTATATGTGTACAGTTGGAGATAGTTTGATTAATTTTTCTTTTTCAATTTCTTTGCTTTTGATTATGGTAAAACAAGCCGAACACTAAGGTAAATCTGTCTACCATATGCTAGTTCAGAAACTTTAAGCTAGATGCAAATTTTTAATCAAAAAAAAAAAAAATTTTATTTCTTGACTCTTACCAGGAAAAGATTTGAGATGTTTTTAATATCACAGTGATATCAGTATCTGGAGCTGATGTATGGAACAGAATTAATGGAGGTTATTTTGTGATTGTAGAATATTTACTTGAAAGCATTTCAGGCATTTTGTAAGTTGCATGTAAAGTTGTCAGGAAGGACTTCAGAGTAATTTGTCTTTTTGTTTCATTTTTAGAGTGTTCAACCAGATTCTTCTTCTCCCAGACATGTAAGTCATTCTTATATGGCTATAATTTGTAGTTCCTTAACATTTATCAAAGGCCTTTATTTTTTAGAATGCATCATTGAATTAAGATTTATGCTATTATTTTCTTATCTAAGTTTTGACACAATACCAGAAATATAGGTGGTTTGTTAGCTTGAAATAAAATGACATTGTACTTGTCATCTTAGTTGAAAATGAGTGTAATAAGATGAGCATAATAATTCATTTTTAGGCAGCTTGTTTCAAGAGGAGGTTAACAGATAGGTAGACATTGTTTCTATAAACTTGTGATTACTTGATTATTTGCATTTAATAAACTTTAAATAATTAGATTTATGATAGATATTGAAAAATGAATTTTGAAGTGGTTAAAACCATTTTGTTTCACTTAAGTAATCACTGGGAGCAAGGATGAAGAAGCAGTAAATTAGTCTGCTGTCAAGGCCTTCACACTAAGTGATAAGATAAAAACTTTGTCTGCTTTGTGACTTTAGATGAAGTATTATCTGCCTAGCACTATTCAGTTTTTAGATCTAACTTAAATACTTACTTAATAGAAAGGCCAAAGAGTATTCTCTTTGAAGTAGTTGAAAAATATTAATAGATTTCAAGGATAGATTATGATGGTGTTTGCTGTATGTTTTTTATCCATATACTGGAGTAATTAATAGTGGGAATAGATGAGCAAAATAAAACAAGGAGGCAGATGATTTTCTTTTGACTATGTTTATGATTTTGTAAGAATGGTTTTAAAATATAATGACATATGGAGGCATTGCTTTTTAACTTATTATTTTGATATCATTTCAGACTTAGAGAAAAGTTGCAAGGGTAGTATAAAGAAATCCAAATGCTACTCACCCAGATTCCCTATGTTAACATCTTAACCATATTTGCTTAATCTCTTTCTAGAATGTGACCTCTCCCGCTCTCTCTACTTACAGACACCATAACTCTTTACCTCTAAATATCTCAGTGTATATTTCCTAGAAACAAAGGCATGCCTTCACATAATTTAATGTAGTTATGAAACTAGAGCATTAACATTGACATAGTTCTATTTCATAAACCACAGATCTTGGGTCTGGTTTTGCCTTTTCACTCAATTGGCAATAGAAAATCTCTGATTATGTTTGGTTTCCCAAATTTTCTTTAATCTGGAACAATTCTTCAGTATTTGTCTTTCATGATACTGAAATATTTGACAGATACAGGCCACTTTATAAACTGTCCCTCAATTTGAGTGTAATGTTTTTTTCTGATTTGATACAGGCCATGCTTTTTTTGTTAGGAATGCTACAAAAGTGATGTGTTCAACTCAGGATATGATGAGGACACACGTGTTTGTTTGTTTTATTATTAGTGATGTTAATATTGATCTTTTGGTTAAGGGCAGATCTGCCAGGTTTCTCACATCTCTTCAGTATTCACATTTTGGGTGAGATAATCCTTTGTTGAGGGTGGACAAGGAATGTCCTGTGTGTGCATTATAGGATGTTTAGCATTCTCTTTGGCTTCTACCCACTGTGTGCCAATGGTACCACCGCCCTAATTGTGACAATAAAAATGGGTCCAGATGTTGCCAGATATCCCCTGGGAAGCAAAACTTCCTCCGTTTTCCTTAAGAATCACTCCTCTACTTTAAAGTTACTGTTTTTCTCTTACAGTTAATATATGTCTATGGTGAAATATGTATTATGTAAAAGTGGATTATTTTATTCAGTGGACTATAACATGACAAATGTTGCTTATTTGATGATCACATTGTCTTTGATTGAGCCACTGGGAATCCATCACGCTGCCTTTCCTTATCCTTTTGAAACATCTCTGTCATTCTTTGAGTACTTCCTACCTTTTTGTTAGACAGTATGTTCTAGGTTCAGCTTAAAATTTACTTACCCTCGCCTGGAACTGGCCCTTTCTCTATAGAGCTCTGGGTTTTTGTATGCATTTATAAACTAAGATCTGGAAGCTAGTAATCTTTATTACTAGAATGTCATTGCTTCTAGGTCTTCTCAGTGGAGAAAACTACGATATAATATATATGTGTGTATACACGTATTATTGATTCTTAAATCTATTTACAATATTTATTTAAAATATTTAAAATAATGAATTTAAAATAATGAATATTTAAAATAATGAATTCAAACTGATACATCTAATTTTATTTTATTTTGTTTTATGTTTTATTTATTTATTTATTTTTTTGAGACAGCGTCTCAAGCTGTCACCCTTGGTAGAGTGCTGTGGTGTCACAGCTCATAGCAGCCTCAAACTCTTGGGCTTAAGCGATTGTCTTGCCTCAGCCTCCCAAGTAGCTGGGACTACAGGTGCCCACCACAATGCCCAGCTATTTTGTCGTTGTTATTGCAGTTGTCATTGTTGTTGTAGCTGGCCCGGGCTGGGTTTGAACCTACCAGCCTTGGTGTATGTGGCTGGTGCCCTACCCACTGAGCTATGGGTGCCGTCCAGATCCATCTGACTCTAATTCAGAGCCACAGTTTAGTTCATTCTATTCTTCCTCCTTTCTATGTCATTTCCTTCTTGACTGTCAGAAACCTGGCTTCCATGTGGAAGAATTTTGTATCCTTAAGCAGAAGGCATCAGTAATCTCAGTAGTTAGTTATAACTCATAAATTAACTAATCTGACTTTTTAAAAAAATGTCATTTTCAGGGTCATAATCGTATCATTGCCTACAGTAGACCAGTTTATTTCTGTTTATGTTGTGGTCTTATTTGGCTCTTGGATTATGGTAGCCGAAACCTGACTGCAAGCAAGTTCAAATTATATGGAATAACGTTCACCAATCCACTGGTGTTTATATCAGCCAGGGATTTAGTTATAGGTGAGTTATCTTAAACTATCTAATCTTAACCTTAATTTATTTTTATATCATCAGCTCACTGATAAATATGTTAACTAAATAGATAAAATAGTTTTAATAAGCTTATTTTGGTATATTGCATTTCTCTCTGAGGAACAAAACTACAGAGCTATTATGAATGAAAAAAGCTAATGATGACAAATACACAGTAATTTTATGTGCTTGACGCAGGTGCAGTGGAAAGGTTTGTTTTGATTCTTCATCTTAGGTCCCTATTATGTGAAAATAGTTGAAATAATTTTAAAAGGAATTGTTTGTAGGTTGAAAAGATTTTATTTTATACCCATCCAATTATGTCTAGATAAGTAATTTAAAATGGTATCTTTTAAAACTTACTTAGAAGTTAATGTTAATTTTGGATTCTTTTTTGTCATTTACGATCTTTCAGTGAATAAAAGGTGACTGTAGTATAATATTTTTTAATGTACTTTTCTTTCCTTCTATAGTGTTTACACTCTGTTTCCCAGTAGTATTTTTCATTGGTCTTCTGCCTCAAGTGAATACATTTGTAATGTACCTTTGTGAACAATTGGATATTCATATATTTGGTGGTAATGGTGAGTATTTCTTTACAAAAATTGTAGCTCACCGTATTAGTTTTACAGATAATGAGATAATACACTGAACATTAAAATGCTTTTCCAGTTTTCAGTTGAGAATTGAAATTAGAAGAAAAAACATTTAATAATTGAAAATTTAGAAACAGTTTGTAGGCAGGAAAAAGTAGTCAAGTCTGTTATTTTATTGAAAGATCCCAGAGTAATGGAGTAGATGTGTAAGAAGTGATAAAATGTCTGAGACTAAAAGTTACAGTAAGTTTCCACAGAATACGTATAAACTTACGAGATATTTATAAAACATCACCTATTCCAAGTATAATAAAGTTTGATGCATGGCATTATATTTGGATTTTAATCTGGCATGTCTTTGTATTTGGGTCCAGGGTTTTGCTTTATCTTTAGAATGGGAACACTGAAACCAGAATTTAAAAGCATTTTACTAAGTAAAGTTACTGTTTTAAGAAAAGTTACTGTTTTAAGAAGAATCTCTGTTTGTAAAGTAGAATATGTGGGCATGAGTTGATACACTTACAAAATCTATTCCTCTGTCACATATATATTTAATTTAACTTATTGATTGATTGATTGATTTTTAAAGACAGGGTCTCTCTGTCTCCCAGGCTGGCTTTAAACTCCTGGCCTAAAGCAATCCTCCTGCCTCAGCTTCCCAAAGTGCTGGGATTACAGGTGTGAGCTACTGTGTCCAACTTAAATATATTTTATTTAAAAAATAAGTAAGACCATACTAGTATTACTCTGGAATAGATAATGGTTTGAAAAGTTGAAAAATAATACTATTGGACGCCCCCATGGTTAAAACATGCCATTATTTATTTTAACTAGATAAACTAAAATTTTACTAGAAAATGAGCATGCAACTAGAGAAAATAGATGAAAGAAATTACTGTAGCTTTGTAGTCCTTGTTGATCTTCTGGATATAAGCATTGAAATCCTGTCTATGGATAAAATGGTGATAGTATGGCTTAAGTTTTAAACAAAAACAGAGTCTTTTCTGTGTTATTATATGTCATACTTACAGCATTTTTAATGTTTTGAATTTTTTTGCAAGGGTTCAAATTAAAGCAGAGCTGGTTTCATGGATTCAGTATAGTTTAATGGGCAAAAGACAGTTTCAATACTTATACTTAGGGACTACTGGTATTATATTACTATATTATTCTAAATATTATGACGAGGGTTTAGTATAAGTAATTTATAATAGCAGGCTTTGTCATATTTCAATTTGCAAATTTGTATAAGGTGTTGGATTTTTAATATCTCATAAAGAAAATTTTTTCTATAGATTTATGTTATGATCATCATATAAAATTACCTTTAAAGGAAATCTGTCACCCATGTTTTAAAAATAAAGTCTAGCTACCTTAGCCATCCTCTCCTCCTTATTACTAATAATCCCACTGGATCTAGTTTTTATCGTTATTATTGTTTGTAGTTAGTCAGATCTATACTTTTTTGGTGAAAATTAACACATGGGAATACAAGTTTATTCCTTTGGGTAACACAAGTTCCATTCACATGGACAGATACTTTTTAGTAAATATTGTTACTACATCTCTAGTTCTTTTTCAGGCCTCTGGAGGTTTCATTTCTTCAATTTTTTTTTGTTAATATAAGATACATTCTTAAAGCTTAATATAGGTATAATTTTTTTTTTTTTAATAAGTGTTCATTACTTCCAAGATAGGTATATTTAATTCCGTAACAAAGATTGAGGATAGCAAATCTTTGTCTTGTCAAAATCTTCTGAAAATTTAGGATGAAGTAATAGAATTTTTAAAAATCAAACTAGTAGATATTTAATTATGGTCAGCACTATAATATTTTAAATGCTTTTTGGTGACCTTTAAATTTCTTTTCTATGGATTTTTATGAAATACTGATTTCTTTTTCCCTTTGCTGTTTAGCCACTACAAGCCTACTTGCAGCACTTTACAGTTTTATCTGCAGCATTGTGGCAGTAGCATTGTTATATGGATTGTGTTATGGAGCTTTAAAGGTGAGCGATTGAGGCTTTATTTCCATATACAGATTATTGTAACATTGACTAATAATTTCTTTCCTTGGTACCACTTAGAATTAATTTCCATGATTTTCATATAATGAACATTATATTTGTTCTCATTTACATTGAATTTGAAAGCAAGGTAATAGTTAACCATTATTAAAGGAATATTATTTTCATGCAGTAATCATAAAACAGTAGAAACAAATTATTGAAAATTAGGTTTATCTAGTATAGGGGTAGGCATGTAATCATAGAATATGAAATTTTACATTTCTAGCTAAGAACTTATATAACTACATTTTATATTAAAGTTTCTTTAAAGTTATAAAAATAAGTTTAAGGAGCATAATTTAAAATACATGCTAGTAAAAATTAATACATATGAAATTTAATGTCATTATTGAGTTAGAAGGATCTGGATGAATCTTATGAGCTCCCTTTTTAAAAGGTTTTTAGCCAGGAAGGCTATGTTAACCAGTTTGATGAAAATATTTCAAATTGTATATAAAGACAGTGCATGGTGCCCCATGATTGTATTAATGAACACAGCTAGGATTTAATTTAAAAAAATAATAATAAAATATTTTTAAAGAAGAGGTTTTCAGCAAATTATGAACTTTAAAATTTTTTGTATACAACTTTCAACCCCTAACTCATACTTGTGGGGGGTTTTTGTTTACTTTGTTCTGTGATTAATGCAAGATAATCAGAATGATGGGGTTGGAAGGACTATGAAAAGTGATTTGCAACATCCTTCCATGCCTCATTTATTAAATAGAACTTACAGAGCACTTACTGTGTGCCAGGTACTAGGCTGAAAATTCTGCTTTTAAGGAACTACTAGGTTAGCTATGGTTAATCTTCTAGCATGTTCAATACAGAGTAATGAAGGTTATAAAAACAGTGCTATGGGTATACAAATCAAGACTATTTAGCTAAAAGGGTTTTTGTTTTTTTTTTATTAAATCATAGCTGTGTTCATTAATGCGATCATGGGGCACCATACACTGGTTTTATAGACCGTTTGACACATTTATGCAGCCTTAAAGAAAGATGGAGACTTTACCTCTTTCATGTTTACATAGATGGAGCTGGAACATATTCTTCTTAGCAATGTACCTCAAGAATGGAAGAAAAAGTATCCAATGTACTCAGCCCTACTATGAAACTAATTTATGGCTTTCACACTAAAAGGTTTTAAAAAAATTATCTAAGGGAGTGAATTTCACCAAATTTTGAAGACTAAATAAATAGACATTAGCTAATTAAAACCAGGGATGAAGAGTTAGGGAGTTGTAAAGAAAATGTGTACAGGTAACAGCAAATACTTGGAATTGGTACTTAAGGAAATAAGGCTTTTGATAAGACTGGAAAGGTAAGCAAAGACTGAATCATGAGATATCTTTTATCCTAAATGTGTTGCGGTGAAGATGGAAAACCATCAGTGTATGTGAGGTAGAGCAAGGTAATGATTAAAGTTACATTTTAGAAAGATGGCTTGTCTCCTTTGTAAAGGAGATTAAAGTCTTAGCAGGAGAGATCAAAGTAGGGAGCATATTGTGCTGTAATGTTCAAATTACAGGCACTTAGCTAAAATTGAATTCCATGAATATATTAGGGGACTGTCTGGATAAAGAGAAAAGGCCAGGTCCACAGTGATTTCTGGATAGGGTCTGGCTTGAACGACTGGATGGCAGTGCTAAAGCACAAGATTGAAACCATGGGGTTTGTCTAGGAAGGTGATTATTTACATTTGTATACTTTATTTATTAATATTTATGAGGTATCCAGAGACTCACAGTAGATAGTGTTATGCAAAGAGGTTTAATGTAGTAACTCATAGATTTAGAAGTCACAAATCAAATTCAATAAAATGTGAGAAAAAGGCTATTAATGTGGATTGACAAGAAAAAATGGACGGGAAAGAACCCTTGGAAATGCCAATATTTAAGTGTTGGATACAACAGAATTGCACAAAGGAAATTTCCTTTTTCTCACATTTTATTGAATTTGATTTGTGACTTCTAAATCTATGAGTTACTACATTAAACCTCTTTGCATAACACTATCTAGAAAGACTGCTCCATTTCCCCATCTCTCCCTCTCCTCAGGCTCCCTATTCCCTGAGGCACAACTGTATTGAAATTAGCCTCTAAGTATTCAAGTAAAGGGAAGAGTCACATGTCTCTCACTTTACATGAAAAGCTAGAAATTAAGCTTAGTGAGGAAAGCATGTTGAAAGTCAAAAGAGGACAAAAGGTAGGCCTCTGGTACAAAAGAACTATCAAAGTTGTGAATGCAAAGGTAAAGCTCTTCAGAATTAAAAGTGCTACTCCAGTGAATACAAAATAATAAGAAAGCAGAACAGCCTTATCGCTGGTATAGAGAAAGTCTGAGTGGTCTGGATAGAAGAGTAAACCAGCTATGATGTTCTCTTAAGCCAAACCCAAATTTGGGGCAAGGTGCTAATTCTCTTCAATTCCATGAAGGCTGAGAGAGGCGAGGAAGCTGCAGGAGAAAATTTGGAAGCTTGCAGAGGTTGGTCCACAGGGTGAAGAAAAGTGCAAGGTGAGGCAGCAAGTGCTGATGTGGAGCAGCAGCAAGTCAGCCACAGGGTCCAACTGAGGTCACTGATGGCAGATAGGATTGGAAAAAGATGCCATTTAGGATTTTCACAGCTAAAGAGTAAAAGTCGAGGCCTGTCTCCAAAGGGCAGGTTGACTCTCTTATTATGGGCTGATGCCGCTGGTGACTTTAGGTTGAAACCAGTGCACATTTACCATTCTGAAAATTCTAGGACCTTTAGGAATTTGGCCAAATTGTCTCTGGCTGTGCTCTGTGAATGAGACAACAAAGCCTAGATGACAACATGTCTGTTTAGAACATGGTTTAGTGGGTATTTTGAGCACACTGTTTCAGTTGCTCTGAAGAAAAGATTCCTTTCAAAATATTACTGTTCATTCACCTAGTCACCCAAGAGCTCTGGTGGAAGTGTACAAGCAGATTAATGCTGTTTCCATGCCTGCTAGCACAACCCCCATTCTCTGCAGCCCATGCATCAAGAAGTAATTTTGACTAGTAAGTCTTATTACTTAGGAAATCTATTTTGTATGACTATTGTTTCTATAGTTGGTGATTCCTCTGGTGAATCTGGGAAAAGTCAATTGAAACCCTGGAAAGAATTCAGCATTCTAGAAGCCATTAAGCACATTATGATCTGTGGAAGGAGGTCAAGCTATCAGTATTTACAGGGGTTTGGAAGAAGTTGATTCCAATCCTCATAGATGATTTTGAGGGGTTCAAGATTTCACTGGAGAAATTAACTGCAGATGTGGTGGAAATAGCAAAAAAAAGCTGGAATTATAAGTGGAGCTTGAAGATGTGACTGAACTGTTGCAGTCTTATGATCAATCTTGAAGGGATGAGAAATTGCTCCTGGTGAAGATGCTGTGAACACTGTTGAGATGACAGGAAAGGATTTAAACAATTACATGAAATTAGTTGATAAAGCAGAGGCAAGGTTTGAGAGGGTAGACTCCCAATTCTGAAAGAAGTTCTACCATGAGTGAAATGTTATCAAGCAGCAGTGCATGTGACGGGATTCATTTGTGAATGGAAGAGTCACTTAATGCAGCAAACTTCATTGTTGTCTTATTTTACGAAATTGTCACCACCACTCCAACCTTCAGCAGCCACCACCCTGATCAGTTAGTAGCCATCAACACCAGGGCAACAGCCTCCACTATGCAAAGATTATGACTCACTGAAGGCTCAGATGGTGGTTCCCATTTTTAGCAATAAAATATTTTTAAATTTAAGGTATGTCACTTTAAGACATTGCACGTTTAATAGTATTAAATATTAATATTAATATTACAGTGGTCTAGAACCAAACCTGCAATATCTCTGAAGTATGCCTGTATGAGGATTTGACTATAGTACTGTTTGTATCAGTAAAACTTTGATGATGGGCCAGGCATGGTAGGTATTGCCTATAATACCAATACTCAGAAGACTGAAGTGGAGGATTACTTGATGACTGGTCTGGGCAACATCACAAAACCCTCTCTTTAAACAAACAAACAAAAAATACGCGTGCACACACACACACACACACACACACACACACACAAAGAATATCTAGGTATTTTGTTGCATTCCTGCAGTCCCAGTTGCTTGGGAGGCTGAGGTAGGAGGATCACTTGAGACTAAGCTTGTGTCTCTAGTGAGCTACGATTGTGCCACTGAATTCCAGCCTGGGTGACAGAGTAAATTCTTTGTGCTGTTTGTTTTTTTTTAAAGCACACATGAAGATTTATAAATACATAAAACAATTACAGAATAATACTGATGTGCCATGGCCCACTGGAGTACTATGATAGGATGTTAGGTGTGCTGCGAAAATTTTAAAGATCATTAAATAAATCAATTTCAAAAGAAGTTCAAAGCAGTGTTTTTTTTTTGTTTGTTTTGTTTTGTGATAAAACAAATGTTTTATTTTAAAACAATTTTAAATTAACAGAAAAGGCTTTCTTTTTTCTTCTTTTTTTTAATTAAATCATAGCTGTGTGTGTTAATGCAATCATGAGATATAATGTGCTGGTTTTATATACAATTTGAAATATTTTCTTTGAACTGGTTAACATAGCCTTCATGGCATTTTCTTAGTTATTGTGTTCAGACGTTTATATTCTGCATTTAGTAAGTTTCACCTGTACCCTTCTAAGATCCACCGTAGGTGTGGTCCCACCAATCACCCTCCCTCCATCCATCTTTTCTCCTCCCCTCCCCTCTCTTGCCCCCTTCCCCATATTCTTGTGCTACAATTGGGTTATAGCCTTCATATGAAAGCTATAAATTAGTTTCATAGTAGGGCTGAGTACATTGGATACTTTTTCTTCTGTTCTTGAGATACTTTGCTAAGAAGAATATGTTCCAGCTCCCATCCATGTAAACATGAAAGAGGTAAAGTCTCCATCTTTCTTCAAGGCTGCATAATATTCCATGGTGTACATATATCACAATTTATTAATCCATTCATGGGTTGACGGGCACTTGGGCTTCTTCCATGACTTAGCAGTTATGAATTGGGCTGCAATAAACATTCTGGTACAAATATTTTTGTTATAATGTGATTTTTGATCTTCTGGATATATACCGTGATTTTTGGTCTTCTGGATATATACCTAGTAGAGGAATTATAGGATTGAATGGCAGGTCTATTTTTAGATCTCTAAGTATTCTCCAAACATCTTTCCAAAAGGACTGTATTAGTGTGCATTCCCACCAGCAGCGTAGAAGTTTTCCCTTTCCTCCACATCCACTCCAACATCTCTGGTTTTGGGATTTTGTGATGTGGGCTAAGCAAGCAGACAGCCCTGAGAATGGGAGAAGATATTTGCAGGCTATACTTCCAACAAAGGTTTAATAACCAGAATCCACAGAGAACTCAAATGTATTAGCAAGAAAAGAACAAATGATTCCATCTCAGGGTGGGCAAGGGACTTGAAGAGAAACTTCTCTGAAGAAGACAGGCACACGGCCTACAGACACATAAAAAAATGCTAATCATCCTTAATCATCAGAGAAATGCAAATCAAAACTACTTTGTGATATAAGCACAGTGTTTTTTTACTCTTTTATTTTGATCAATGTAACTTAACTGTAGGTTCAAGTGTGTTGTGAGATAAAAAAGGTTGGAAAGACACTGAGAATTATTGGGGATTTTATTGTACACCTTTAGCAATGGTTTGATTTTTCTTTTCATCTGTCTATTTACTAATGTAAGCTTTTATGTCTATGTGACGTCTACTTTCCTTTTTCTTTTGCGTGGTGGTGGGGGAGACAGAGTGTCATTATATCGCCCTCGGTAGAGTGCTGTGGCATCACAGCTCACAGCAACCTCAAACTCTTGGGCTTAAGCAATTCTCTTGCCTCAGCCTCCTTGGTAGCTGGGACTACAGGTGTCCACCACAACGCCTGGCTGTTTTTTGGTTGTAGTTGTCATTGTTTGTCATCGAACCCTACCCAGGCTGGGTTCAAACCAGCCAGCACCGGTGTATGTGGCTGGCGTCTTAGCCGCTGAGTTACAGGCGCCAGGCCTAAGAACTTCTTCATGTGACTTCCTGTCTCCTAGTTCCCCTGCTGTTCTTATTTCCTTCACCATACGTTAAGTGTGCAGTTCTTGAACTTTATGTAAATGGAATTGTAGTGTATGTACTGTTCTGTGTTTGACGTATTTTGTTCAGTATGGTGCTATTGAGAGCCATCCAAATTGTGTGTGACAGGAGTTTATTTCTTTTTATTGGAGAAGAGTATCCTGTTTAGTTTTAAATCCCTCTTGCTCCCATTGTGTGAGTATATCACAGGTTATCTACTGTCTTAAAGGTGGACATATGAGTTGTTTTCCGTTTAAGGATATTTTTATTTTTTATTTTTTATTGTTAAATCATAGCTGTGTACATTAGTGCAATCGCCTGTACCTGTTTAAGGATATTATGAATAAGGCTGTTAGGAACATTCCTGTGCAAATCTTTTTGTGGACATTGTTTTCGTTTCTCTTGGGCAAATACCTAGAAATGGAATTGCAAGTTTTCCAAAGTGGTCGTACTGAATTTTTTTTTTTTTTTTTAATAGATAAAAATATGCACCATAGATGTGGCCCGACCCATTACCCTCCCTACTGAATATTTTTTGTTTTAATTTTATCAAAGTTATACATGAAGATAATTTAGAGTCAAGTAGTTCTCTAGTCTTATTACCAAGAACAGCAATTTCTTACCCCTCTTACCTTCTTCAGACTAAACTGTTTGAGTTGATTCTTTTGGTATTTCTACTTCTGGTATTTTGTTAAGTGTCCATGCACTACCCTTTATGGAAATTGTAGGCGTGACTTTCTGTCTCCCTACCCCAGCCTCTGCCACATGCACAGCTTCTTGTGTCTTCTGCCTACACCTGATATGTTTATCTTGTTATTATTGCACAGGTACTCTGCCTGCCTATATTTTGTTTTCTCCTTTTCTTTGCTTTCTTATGTATTTATCTCTTTTTTTTCTCAAAATCAACATGTTGTTTAATCTTCCTTTCAGTATACTCACACATGTTAGGAGTTCACTTTCTGGTTTCACCACTTAACTGGACAAATTTCTTAAAACTCTCTGTGTCGGGTGGTGCCTATGGCTCAGTGAGTAGGGCGCCCGCCCCATATACCGAGGGTGGCGGGTTCAAACCCAACCCCGGCCGAACTGCAATCAAAAAATAGCCGGGCGTTGTGGCGTGCGCCTGTAGTCCCAGCTGCTTGGGAGGCTGAGGCAGAAGAATCGCAG
>CAUYPK010098183.1:0-31248 GCA_963574355.1 Loris lydekkerianus | reverse complement strand
AAAATTGAGTACATAGGATTCATGCTTCTCCATTCTTGTGATGCTTTACTAAGAATAATGTCTTCCACTTCCATTCAGGTTAATTCAAAGGATGTAAAGTCTCCATTTTTTTAAATAGCTTAATAGTATTCCATGGTATACATATACCACAGCTTGGTAATCCATTCCTGAGTTGTAACCTCATTTTTTTTTTTTTTTACCTCATTTCCGATACAGGTACTACTCAGTCATGAATTCCCCCTTCTTCACCTATAAGCTGCCTTTTAACTCACCTCCAGCTTCTGTGGCTCTATTCTGACCCTAAACCTAAATGCCTCATCTTTTTCTAGCCTATGTACAGACCAGACAATGGCTCTCAATGGCCTGAAAATAGCACATTTGATTTCTCAATCCTCACTGATCTCAATAACTACTGTCGGAAATTAGGGAAATAAATGTTCACAGATTCCCTACATGGAGGCCTTTCCTCTCCTCCCTCAACCTCATTCTTACCCGCAGAATTCCTACTGGCAGAATTCTACCCCATCCCCCTCTCTCTCCACTGCCCCCCACCCACACTCCACTGCATGTGGTAGAGAGAAAAAAAAAAAAAAAAAAAAAAGGCAGAACCCCGGGAAAGAAAAGAAACACAGTGAAACTCCGAAAATTCCCCCAGGGTCCTTAGAGCCCCCAGCAAGATCTGCTTGAGAGCTTCTGCCATTAGACAAAACCCAGCTACTTCTTGAAACTCTGCAGGGCACTCCAAAAGAACAAAGTCTCCCCAGGGACCATGTTTTAAGGGCAGCAAACCAGGGCTTTGGGCAAAGCAGTGCCCAAATCCAAACCCTCCTCCAAACCATGTCCAGCCTGCGAAGATCCTCACTGGAAGTTTGATCTTTCTGAAGATTTGGTTTCACAGTCACTCCCAGGACCTAGCAAATTTCCCAACCTTTTAAGCCTAGCTGTGAAAGACTGACAATCCCCAGAAAAATCAGGATGCCATCCTGGAAAACTAAACTCTGGGTATTTTTACTAGTGGAAGGTAAGCCAATTTCTTTTCTAATAAAAATGGGAACAATTTTTTCCATGCTGCCATCTTATAAAGGTCCTCTAAAACAAACTGACGGTAATTTATGACACCCTCAGACTACTCTACCCTTGTGGTGCTGGAATCGTGGCCTCCTTGGTTATTTCCAATTTTAGGGCCACTAATTGTGATTTTTCTAATTCTCAGTTCTGGATCAGTAATCCTCCATCTCATCTCTTGATTTATGGACCAGGCAGTCACCAGGAAAACAACTGCTTCCTTTCTCTCCTTCATATTCTCTCTCTCTCACTGTCTCTCTCTCTCTTCCCCATTACCTCCTCCATCAGCATTTTCCTTTGGGGTTTCCTAAGCCCATAACCAATGCCTACCTTAGCAAAGCAAAAGATATCCTCCCCTGTGTGGATATCAACCAGTTCAAACTGAAAGCCTAAGAACGTTCTCCAGGAAACACCACTCCCTTCCCTCTCCCATTTTCCTTTTTTCCTTATAGGCAGGCCACGCTGCCCCTCATTCCACAGGAAGCAGTCAAAGAGATACCACGCCCATCATCCTGCCTCCTTATAGTAGACTAAAAAGACAGGGATAATAGAGTCAAATGGAGGGACCTGCCCAAATGGAGCCCCACCATTACAACCCCTTAATCCTCCCATCCACCTTAACACAGGTGCTGAATTCCTTCTCAAGCTCAGCTCACCCCAACCTGGGTAAAAAATAAAGGCCAATGTTGCCCACACAGACCCTGGACACTCTTTCCTTTTGTTCACATTTTGGAATAATCTTTTATTTTTGATCTTTGACTTGTCACTTTCTCTTTCGTCTAGGTGTCCTTTTTCTCATTCATATTCTCACTCTCTCTCTCACTGTCTCTCTCTTCCCCATTACCTCCTCCCTCAGGATTTTCCTTTGGGGTTTCCTATGCCTATAACCAATGCCTACCTTAGCAAAGCAAAAGATATCTTCCAAGGTTCACACTCCTTTAAAAGTATGAAAATAAGGTAGGGAGAATTGAAGACAATTAATTTTTCACTTAATTTTTTCCTGAGTTTTAATTCTAGGGTTTTGTTTTGTTTTTTAATTTGGGAAGTTTTTAGCTCATTTAAAGCCTATATTTTTTTCCCTTTTGATTTATATTGAGAATTTTGTAATTTCAAATTCAAATTTTCATTATTTTTCTTTTCTTAATAACTTTTAAAAAATTGTGTTCCCCTGAGAAGTATCAGTAAGATGGTGGAGTAAGAATTCTCTGGCTTCACTGTCCCCAAAAGAAATCCCTAACAACTATCCATAGGTAAGAATACTATTGTGAAATCCTAAAACTTGGGAATGAGGCTAAGACACTCTTTTGGACTGCAAGACTGAGAAAAGTTGCAATCAAAAGGTAAAAAGAATGCTTTTCTTTTATCTTGCTGGCCCTCCCCAAAGTCAGCATACAGTCACACCCAGAGAATTCCCCTGGACCCACAGTTTCTATAGTGGGAAAAGTGAGTTGGAGGTAGACATTTAGATTCCACACCACTCTGGCTTCCTTCACAGAAGGATCCCTCCTATCTTGTTCTATAGAAAACATTGGGAATTTCCAACGTTTGTAATGGGAAACTCGTGAAGGAGCTAAGGAAATCTTGCCCCAACATATGACTCCTTGGTATAAAGACTATTTTGAAGGCCATTCATAATCAGGAAGCAAGGAAAGAGGCCTTTCCTCCATTTACATAAAACCTGAGTAACCTGATTGAGAATCAAAAAGGTGCTGCTGACTTCCTTATTACATGCTAATAGACCTGGCCCAGGGTCATTTGAAACACTATACCTGTCTCTCTGGTTAATCTGCAAATCAATCTGTTTCCACCTATCTACATACATCCCCTGCTGGCAACCACTTGCTGCACCTATACTTTCCACATTCTCCCCTTTCCCTTCCAAAGGCATCTATAAAAGTCTTTGACTACAACTGAGACTTTGGGTAATCATTTTTTGAGGTTCTCCACGTGCACATCGCATTTGGAAACAAACCTTTCTTATTAATCCACCATAATTGTGAGTTAATCTTTCAGGGAACCAACCAAGGGAAAAGGGCAGGTTTCCCTGTGATCCCTTCACTGGCAAGGCTAGACCGCCTGGGGTCAGTTACAAACAAAGAATGGGATTTGGGCTCAGCAACCAGTGCATGAATGTTGGTGGTTGCTATTCATTCTGGCCAATGGAAGAGCCACACTAGAGTAACTAGCCAGCAGCATTATGCTGCTGAAAACATGGTCCATGGAGGCTCCCCATATAGACCAAGTGCTCTTAAGTTTTCCCCAGGTCAGCAATTTCCTGAAGAGAAGTATTTAGTCTTGCCCAACCCTAGCAATGGAGATGTGATCAAATTAAGTTCTAGTGCTTGTATTAAGTCTTTCCTGGAATGGAAAATAATTGCAGGTTAGCAAGTATTAATACAGGGTGCATCTGTCCCTGCCCAACCCAAGATGAAGAGCAGTGACTCCACCAAACTTCAGTTCTCTGGTAAACCCTACATTAGGCCAAGAGAAGTTCATGTCCACACCTATTTTTGGAGCATAGACATGACCCTGCCTACCATGTATGGCTGAGCAGACACCCCAGAGACCTCATCCAGTGTTGGAACTCATCTCATGGCTCTGCCCAATTACATATTTCAAACAACAATACAGCCATCTGGGAAAGAAAAATCTGCAATCCTGGGCTAACAGAGATGCTCACAGAACAAAGCCAGGAACCACACCTGACAGCAGAGTCTATCCAGTTAGCCTTGCTGAATCATGGAGCACAGGCTGTGACCCAGACCAACAAGAGAACCTCACACCAAAGTCTGCCTGTTTGAGGTTGCTACCAGTGGAACCATCCAGAATCCCAGACTAAAGTAAATAGTTAAGGTTTATTTACTATAAAGGAAAAGTGATTGTTCCCACAAATGTGCCGGCATCAACATAAGTATACAGGATTATAAAAAGTCAAGGAAATAGGATACAAAAGAAAAGAAACGAGGTTCTGGCATAGAAATGGGGTGAGGGTGTGCAAGGAAGGAGAGGAGGCCAGTCCAGGGACAAGTAAACATTTTAAAGAAGGGAAAAGCAGAATGGAGAATAACCAGGTATCAGCTCAGCTCCCACACTTTGCAAAAGGCTTTTATTAGTCCCTTGAGTACAGCTGGAATGGGGAAGTAAGCCTAGCATATGTTCCAAGATTCTTCTCTAGAAGTCGGAGTCAGAATTAGAGGCATGGTCATATATGAGTAGAGTGTTTCCCAGAAACTGTCTTTGAAGCACTCCAGGAGTCTGGGGGGGAGGGAGGGGTCTGCTACTTTCTCCTCTTTTTTTTTTTTTGAGACAGAGTCTCACTATGTTGCCCTCAGTAAAGCTGTGGCATCACAGCTCACAGCGCCCTCAAACTCTTGGGCTTAAGCAATTCTCTTGCCTCAGTCTCCAAAGTGGCTGGGCCTACAGGTGCCCGCCACAATGCCTGGCATTTTTTGTTGCAGTTGCCATTGTTGTTTAGCAGGACTGGGCCGGGTTCAAACCTGCCTTGGTGTGTGTGGCTGGAGCCCCAACCATTGAACTCCAGGCACTGAGCTGGATTGCTGGTTTCTAACCTATTTTTCTAAAATGGCTGCACTTCTGTCAGGATTGTGAGAATTGCTTTCCTACAGAAAGAAATAAAGATCAATAATGGATATCTATGAAATGATTGATAAAGAATTCAGAATAACTCTCTTAATTAAGTTCAGGGAACTCTAAGAAAATAGAGATAGAAAATTTAAAAACAATTTAAGAGCAACATGAAAAGTTTGACAGAAATAGAAACAATTAAAAAAGAAGAAATCCTAGAGATAAAGAATATGATAACCAAACTAAAAAATTCAATAGAATTTTCTTCTATTCAAGCAACAGTATACTTGATCAAGCAGAAGAAAGAATTAATGAGCAAAATCTGAAAACAGTTATCTACTATACTCAGAAGAACTGTCCTTCAGAAATGAGGGAGAAATAAAAACTTTCCCAAACAAAAGCTGAGGAGTTCATCACCACCAGGTCTGTTTTCCAGGAATTGATAAAGGAGGTGTTTAAACGGGGGGGGGAAAAAAGGCTTCTAATTAACAATAAAAAAAGAGGAAAGTAAAGAAAATTATTGATGTAATTAATACACAATTATACTCAGAATTCCCTAAAACTATAAGGGTATTTATCCCTACTAAAAGAGGATTTTTTTTTTTTTTTTTTTTTTTTTTTTTTTTTTTTGAGGCAGAGTGACTCTGCCACCCTGGGTAGAATGCCATGGTGTTATATCTCACATCAACCTCAAACCTTGGGCTTGCGCAATCCTCTTGCTTCAGCCTCTTGAGTAACTGGGACTATAGGCATTTGCCACCATGCCTAGCTAGTTTTTCCTATTTTGTTTTAGTAGAGATGAGGTCTCACTCTTGTTCAGGCTGGTCTTGAACTCCTGAGATTAAGCAATCTACCTGCCTTGGCCTCTCAGGGTACTAGGATTACAGGTGTGAGCCACTGTACCTGATCTTTAGACAAAACTGGGACAGTAGAGTTTTTGCATTCAATTAAAGTCAAGTTATTGTCCGCTTAACGTCACCTGTCTTAAAGATAAGATACACTGTTCAGGCTTCAAGGTAGCCACAAAGCAAAAACTTGAAGGTAGTGCCTGTGGCTCAAAGGAGTAGGGCGCCGGCCCCATATAGCAGAGGTGGCGGGTTCAAACCCGGCCCTGGCAGAAAAAAAAAAAAAAAAAAAAATATATATATATATATATATATATATATATAAAGAAAAAAATAGCAATAAACACACCTATGTCAAAAAGAAAAAAAGATTACAAATAAACTAATGATACAACTTAAGAAACTAGAAAAATAAGA
Organism: Loris lydekkerianus; assembly: GCA_963574355.1. Taxonomy (NCBI): domain Eukaryota; kingdom Metazoa; phylum Chordata; class Mammalia; order Primates; family Lorisidae; genus Loris; species Loris lydekkerianus. The sequence continues at coordinate 25,336 of CAUYPK010098183.1, read as the reverse complement.
ACTAAGCCCGAAGTTAGCTGAAGGAACGAAATTGCAAAAATAAGAGCAGAAATCAATGAAAAAAATAAAGCTAGAAAAACAATAGAAACCGTCAACAAAACTAACAATTGTTTTTTTAAAAAGGTAAACAAAACTGTCAAACCATAGACTACCTAGGAAGAAATAGATAAATTCCCAGACACATACAACCTTAACAGGATTAAATCACGATAAAAAAAAAATTATGGAAAACCTAAACAGACTGACAATGAGTGAGGAGATGGAATTGGTAATAAAATGTCTCCCTAAAAAGAAATGCCCAGGATCAGATGGTATCACTGCTAAATTTTATCAAACATTTAAGGAAGAACTAATACCAACTCTTCTTAAATGCCACAAAAATATCAAAAGAGAGAGTATACTTCAAAACCCATTTTATGAATTTTTTTGTAGGAGATGAGGATCTACAAGTAAATTATAATCTAATATCTCTGATGAACACAGCTGAAAAAAATCCTCAACAAAATGTTAACAAACCAAATTTGAGAACACATTAAAAGAATCATTCACCATGATCAAGTGGGATTTATTCCTGGGATGCAAAGACGGTTCCATATGAGCAAATCAGTAAACAAGCTAATACCACATTAACTAAATAAAGGATAAAAATCATATGATCATCTGAGTACATGCAGAAAAAGCAAAATTCAACACCCTTTCACGATTAAAAACTCTCAATAAATAGGTATAGAGGTAATATATCTCAGCACAATAAATGACCAACCAACAGCTAGTATTATTCTCAAAGATAATCTAAGATACCCACTCTTGCTATTTCTTTTTAACATAGTAGTAGAACTCCTAGTTAGAGCATTTAGGCAAGAGAAAAAAGTAAAAGGTATCCTAATAGGAAATTAAGGCGTGAAAACAGTCATATTAATGACATAAATATAAATATACATATATGAAATATAGATATATATATAATTTATAAATCAATAAATAGAAAATCCTGAAGATGCCATCAAATACTGTTGGAACTTACAAATTAATTCAGTGAGCTGTAAAATATTAATAGAAAATCAACATACAAAAGTCAGTGTATTTCCATATATTAAACTATATGAAAAAGAAATCAATAAAACAATTCTGCTTATAATAGCAACAAAAACATTAAATACTTAGGTGTAAACTTAACAAGGTAAAACAAGGTAAAAGATCTATGTACTCAAATCTATAAAACAGGCTCAGCACCTGTGGCTCAAGCTGTTAAGGTGTCAGCCACATACACCTGAGCTGGCGGGTTCGAATCCAGCCTGGGCCTGCCAGACAACAATGATGGCTGCAACCAAAAAATAGCCAGGTGTCGTGGTGGGTGCCTGTAGTCCCAGCTACTTGGGAGGTGGAGGCAGGGGAATCACTTGATCCCAGGACTTGGAGGTTGCTGTGAGCTGTGATGCCACAGTACTCTACCCAGGGCGACAGCTTGAGGCTCTGTCTCAAATAAATAAATAAATAAAATAAAATCTATAAAACACTTATGAAAGAAATTGAAGAAAACAAATAAGTAGAAACATATCCTATGTTCATGGATTGGAGGAATATTGGATCCACATATAAGTAGAAATATATCCTATTGGGTCCAGAATAAGTAGAAAGATATCCTATGTTCATGGATTAGTAGCATCACTCTTGCCATGCAACAGGCTGTTTTGCTACACAAAAACTATGCACACTACTCACAGCAATCTACAAATTCAATGTAATCTCATCATTTTTCACAGAAATGGGAAAAATAATCCTGAAATTTATAGGGAATAAAAAAAAGATTCTAAATAACTAAAACAATCTTGAGCAAAAAGAACAAAGTTGATGTCATACTCTTATTTCAAAACATAGTATGAAGCAATTATAGTGGCATAAAAACTAGACATATTGACCAATGTAACAGGTCAGAAAATCCAGAAATAAAACCATGCATTTATAGTCAACTGATTTTTGACAAAGATTCCGAGAATACTAAATGAGGAAAGGACAGTTTCTTTAATAAATAATGTTGTGAAAGCCGGATATCCATATTTAGTAAAATGAAATTAGGGCTCTATCTTTCATCATATACAAAAATCAACTGAAAGTGAATTAAAGACTTTGGTAGCTATAAAACTACTACAAGAAAACAGGGGGAAAGCTTTATGACATTGGTCACTTACAATACTTTTAATATTTTATTATCACAAAAAAAAAAATGCTTGAAAGAACAGATGTGTATGTATTTGTTTAGTGTTTCTCTAGGGTATATTCTTTTATCTAGAAAATGTTTTACAGAACATGTGAATCTTCACCTACCAGATATTGCCTAACTGCTCTCAAAAATAGTTGTAAATGGCTATAATTCTGCCAGCAGTGTTAAAAATTCCCATTTTACTACACATTTGACTTACTAAAGGCTTAAACTTTTGTCAGTCTGTTCTGCAGCAAGCAGGTATATGTAAACCTGCCCCCCAAAGGCCCAGGTTGTTGAGAGGCTGAAGAAAGAGGCTGCCAAATCCAGTTTTTAGAATAAATACTCAACAGGGACTTACGAACAGAAGCAATGTTTTGGGTGGCCATGAGATGGTGGATCATTGCACTTGCCCTCCAGAAAGGCATGCTTTATATAGCAAGCTTTGGGGGTAAAGACATATAAAACTGGTCATATCTCAGATGTGTGATCATTGGGGAAGTAAGGGTTTAGGTAGCTACACGTATAGTTTAAAGACTTTATTGCAGAACACCTTGGTATATGTGGTTCCTGTGGAGCATGATGTTCAAACATCAGTCATCATGGTGGTTCCCCTTCAAGGTAGCATCCCTCTTGCCATGCAACAGGCTGTTCTGATACACAATCTAATGGATGTAACCTATTGTATTAACTTCTATTTCTCTGATGACTAGAGAAAGTTTGGTTTTCATTTCATATTCTTTTCCCGTTTTTTGTATTGTTTGTCTTAATTTTATTTCTTTGAACATTCTAGAAATAAACACTTTAAAAGTTCTGTATTTTATAACTCTATTTTCTAAGTTTGTCTTAACTTTGCTTGAAGGTGTATAGAATTTTTTAAATTTCAATAGTCAAACCGTTTTTGATAAACATTTGTATGTTTTATATATTTTATGAAACCCTTCCAACCACCAAGGTTATAAACATATGCTCCTATATTTCCTTATCAGACTACAATATTTTGCCTTTCATATTTATATCTTCACTTCACCTGTAGTTTATTTCTGTGTGTAATGCCAGATGAAAAATTTATGTTTTCCTACGTGGATAGTCAATTGTTCCAGCACCACAAATTCACATTTATGATAGCTCCTTGACTATTCAACTATGCTCAAATCAGGTTGGCGCTTTCACAGTATCTTTCCTCACATCCTGTGGGGAAATATCTCTCACCATACCCCTTTACAGTAGCATTAGTTTCTCTTTAAACCAGATTAGTTTTTGCATTCACTCTTCTTTGAATATGTCATGTACTCTCCACAGGTCATGTCCTTGGCCATTTTTTCTTTCTAAATTGAAAATCTCTCCTGAAAAAGACATCACCGAGTTTAATTCTTCACCCTTAATACTCAGCATTGTTGAAGTAGGTTTCGAAATACTTTTGTTTTACTTTAACTTGGCCCTTAGAGGTGGGAATCCTAATATTACTACTAGCTTTACAGCAGTAACCTTGAATGAACAGGAATCAAAGATGACTTTTCTGTCTGCTTAGTACAGTCTGTGGTCATCTGTAGTTGGTTGCTGCTGACTATGAACTTTATTAGGATTAGGCTAATATCGGTTGCCAGTGTGGCCTAGACTTGCCCCTCTGCAGCTGATTCCAGGAATTGGCCTCTTCTTGACCCAGTTCTGAGGTTAGGTGACGTTCCTGGGAATGTGTTCTCCTCCGTTCTTCACTTCCTCCAGACGCCTAGATCCTCCAAATAGCAATATATAGAAATCACCTCGGGAGCCACAGGGTAAGGAACGCTGGAGCGTCAAACTCGGCTGGCAGTACTGACAGAGACAGGGCCCTGACCATTGAAGCGGGAGGTAGAGTTGCGCAAATTCTCTGGAGACTTCTAGAACCCCTGGCTAGCTTCCCTTGCTGCTAGGTTACCACACACGGCTAGGTGGGACCCTCCTTGCCCCTGGAGGGGCTGGCCGCCCCAGCTTCGTCATGGTGACTTAAGGCCCCACTGACATAACAGTCGCCGGAGAAGTACGCGGGACCACCCGCTGCTCAGGGGTCCCGGCGACCACTGAGTACTCAACCCACGCGTTTCTAGATTCTCGGCAGAGGCGGCCAAGCGACGCGCCAGTCTCGCCGGGTCGCAGGTCGCCGAGCTCTGGCCGGACGATGGGGCGCGCGCGCCGTTCGCGCGCCCAAAGTCACCCCGTTTGCCCCCGCGGCCGCCGGGCGTGCGCGCCGGGACTACATTTCCCATAGACCCGCGCGACGGGGCGTGGTCGTCGGAGCCCTTCGCCCGGCCGCAGGGCCTTTGAAAGGCGGTGGGAGGCCGTGGGTGGCGGCGAGGGCCATGGCGAGCTGCGGCCGCCTGCTGTGCGTGCTGGGCCTCTTGTTCTGTGGATTGGCGAGCCCGGGGCATTTCCGTTCTTTCCGCGACACTACCGGGAAGCCCATCATTGGTAAGAAGGCTCTGCGGGCGGGGGCCCTAGGCCTGCGGGTTAGCGTCTGGGTGTCCACGCTGCGCGCCTCCGCCTGTTGGGGCTCCTGCAGGCGCGTCCGCCCTGGAAACCCTGCCAAGTCCCGGCTCACTCGCCTGGGTTGTAGTGCGAGTGAGACCCCGGGTTAGACCATTCGGATCGCCCTGACCTGGAGCAGATATCTTACTGATTTCCTTAAACTCTACACGGCTCTAGCTTGCACTGTGAAGAATTCCGCGAATGGTCTTTGTTGCACCGTAGCCAGGAATGTGTAGTAAAATTTTTCTTCTCTTTTTTTCGTTTGCAAGGGATTTTTGCTAATTTTGCATTTACAAATTTTGTACAGGCATTATATCAAAATTCCACTGGTTGAAGGCAGTGCATTAGAATATAAAATCAAGAAAGTATACCTTAGACCTTGTCAGTTTTAGTAGTGGAGGGCAACAGTGACGGGTATCTTAATGTCAGTTTTTTATTTGGTGTTAAAAGGAAGCATGAAATTTTTCTATTCCCAGCATATTCATGTTTTAAAAAGAGAGTTAAATCAGCTTTCATTACTATAACAGACATTTGAGACAGGGTCAGGAAAACCTACACAGAAGAAATCGTCATTAAGGTTAAAATTTGCCGAAAGGAATTTGCGTGTGGACAATTAAGATAGGTTTTATTTTCTTCTGCAAAGAACTGTATTCTGTAACTTTACAGAAAATGGTGAATATTTTTACAGATATATGGGTAGTGCTTTGGAACTTATTTTATAGCTGTTTAAAATGATAATTAGGTTTTCTAAGAAGAATTAATTCAAAATATAATTATACACAGTGACTTGTATATTGTGAGTCCAAAGTGGAGAAGAAAAGAGAGGATTTTTTTCCTTTCCTAGAATCTGGTGGATTGGGTCAAATAAGAAAAAGGAAATATGCTTTTAATCACTCTGATCAATTAAGACACAATAGTTAACTGAGCACCTACTGTGTACAAGGCATTGCTCTGGGAACTGCAAAGGATCTAAAGATAAAGTGGTCACAGAGTTGGGAAATGGGCCGGGTATGGTGGCTCATGCCTGTAATCCCAGCACTTGGGGAGGTGGAGGAGGGAGGATCCCTTCAAGTTAGGAGTTTGAGACTGGCCTGAGTACCATAGCCAGACCTCACCTCTATAAAAAAATAGAAAAATTGTCTGAATGTGGTGGTGTGGGCCTGAAGTCCTAGCTACTCAGGAGTCTGAGGTGGGAGGGTCACTGGAGCCTCAGTCTGAGGTTACACGAGCTATGATGACTCTACTGTACTCCAGCCCAGGCAACATAGTGAGACTTTGTCTCAAAAAAAAAAAAAAAAAAAAAAATTGTAAGAGGTGGCTTTAAATTATGAGTAGAATTTTGGTCACATTTTGAGATACAAGGGAACACATCAGCCTGAGCTGTTTACCCTAGGATGGGAAGTAAGTATGTGTGGGGCAGGGGAGGGGTGGTTTTGGTGGAACTTACTGTGATGTACTTCTCTTTTTCTGGTACCTTGTGCTCCCATGTTGCTTCAGTTGCTTCAGACCCCGCTTTGTGGCACCTAACCACTATCTGCCTTGTACCACTCCATTTTCCTTCTTTATTCTTTCCCTAGCCACATTTCATTTTTTTTTTTTTTTTTTCTTTTTTGTAGAGACAGTTTCACTTTGTCACCCTCAGTGCTGTGACGTCACAGCTCAGCGCAACCTTCAGTTCCTGGGCCCAGGCGATTCTCCTGCCTCAGCCTCCCAAGTAGCTAGGACCACAGGCGCCCACCACAAGGACCGGCTATTTTTTTGTTGCAGTTCAGCCAGGGCCGGGTTTGAACCTGCCACCGTCGATATATGGGGCCAGTACCTTACTCACTGAGCTACAGGAGCCCACATTTCATTTTTCTTTAGTAAAGATGATCTTGCCTACCAGAGAGGAGAAAAACAAGTTTTTCTGAACAAATTTTGGGTTTGACATAATGTTAACTGAGTACCTGATAAAATGGCAATTGTTATGAGAAGCTGGGAATAGGAAGTGATTCATACAGACAACAGCTCTTCCCATTAGGTGGCCTACAGAGACATTGAGAGTGTTGGAATATGGGATGATAATGAGCACAGGTTCCCACCAGACAGAACAGATGTGCTTTAACATATACCGAATGCTAGTACTAGGCAAGGGCTGGAGTTTCAGTAGTAAAAGGTAGCCAGAGAGGTGGGTGCGGCAGAGCACATTGGTTCCTTTTTTTTTTTTTAGACAGAGTCTTAAGCTGTTGCCCTGGGTAGAGTGCTGTGGCATCACAGCTCACAGCAACCTCCAACTCCTGGGCTCAAGCAGTTCTCTTGCCTCAGCCTCCTAAGTAGCTGGGACTACAGGCGCCCTCCACAGTGTTGACCCAGCTATTTTTTGGTTGTTGTTGTCATTGTTGTTTGGCAAGCCTGGGCTGGATTTGAACTCCCTAGTTCTGGTGTATGTGGCGGGTGCCCTACCTGCTGAGCTATAGGCACTGAGTCAGCACACTGGTTCTTAACAGAATTTAGGAGCCCACTGAGGTGCTTAAGCACAGTGATGACCCCTGCTGATCTGTAGCTATCTCATCTCATTTCCCTGGCTTTCTCCCTTCCCTCACAGGGCTCTAGTCACATCCTTGCTTTGTGACAGGCGCACACCCGACTCATGGCCACTGCACTTGCTTTTCCCTTGCTCTGGATCATTTTTATCTGAATATTGCTTAAGTTCCTCACCCCTCTGAATTCCCAGCTCAAATCTCGTGTTCTACCTTCTCAGGGAGGACTGTCTGGTCACCCTATTTGAGAGTCTCCCCTTTTCTCTGCAAGGACCCTCCCCTCCACCCCCGGCCACTGTCCACTGCTGTACTTTTTCTCCTTACCACCAGACATCACAGGATAGATTGTACTTTTTTATCTTGTTTGTCCTCTCTCTCCTCCCTCTTACACACTAGAATTAATACCACAGGGCAGAGATTTTTGTTTCTTTCATTCATATGTCCCTAGCATGTAGGTCATTGCCTGATATATAGCGTGAGTCAGTGGTATACAGTATATTGAATGAATGAAGAAAGATATGACCAGCTTTACCCCCCTTGTGGAGAGCAAACCATGTGGGTTTTTTCTCTTCTTTTAAGAAACAGTGTAGAAAGGACTTTTTAAGAACCTATTAGTCTGATGGGGAGAGGCGAGATACTAGTTGCCTGGATTAAGATGGTGTTGGTGATGTTAGAGAGATGTGGGTGGAAGATTTTCATGCTTTTGCTTTGTCAAGGAATCAACATGTCTGTAGGAAGGGAATGGGCTCCTTGCAGCTGAAGGATCTGTACCCTTGAGGTGGATTCTAGGTCTAAGGCTGTGTGACGGTTGCTGTACTGTTGTAAACCTACTTTGGGGCTTATTTGGCCTCCCTGATACATAAGAGAGACGAGGCTGCTTGGCAGATCAGTTTTCTGCCATTCCTTCTCCAGAGTGTATGGATAGATTAGTAGGAGAAACTTCCTATTTAATTCTAAGAATTAAAAAATAGGATATTTTTACTGGGATGGTTTTTATTTTCTGAGCAGGAAGAAAAGAAATTTGCTTGAAACTAAAACTTTTTTTGTTGTTTAGGAGTATTAATGCAAAAATGCCGTACTAAACTCATGAAAAACCTTGGAAAATATTATATTGCTGCATCCTACGTAAAGTATCTGGAGTCTGCAGGTGCAAGAGTTATGCCAGTTAGGTATGCTTTGTTTTTGTTTTTCTAATTTTTAAACCAGCTTTATTAAGGTATAAAATGTACATATTTAAAAAGTGAAATTTTGTAAGACCTGACTTACGCACAGCCTCAGGAAACCATCAAAGTCAAGATAGCACATGCGTTCATCATCCTCAGAAGTTTCTTCCTGCCCCTTTGTAGTTTCTCTCTTCCACTCTTTTCTCGTCCCTTGCCTCTTCCCCAGGAAACCGTTTTATTATGGTACATTAGTTTGCATTTCCTTGAGTTTTACATAAATGCACGTCATACAATATGTACTAATTTCTGTTTAGCTTTTTTCATTTTGCATAATAATTTTGAGATTTACCCATGGTATAACATGTATTAATAGTTAATTCCTTCAGAAAAACATTTTTCTTTTAGAATTTTAGATTTATAGAGACATTGCAAATATAGTAAGTACATCAGGCTCCTGTAATATTTTACTTTGCTTCCCTGAATGTTAACATCATGCATAACCATTGCAAATTAGTCAAAACTGAGAAATTAAGACTTTACTTGGAATTCATCATTTTTTTACTCGTTTTATTATCATGGGCCACAATCCAATCTAGGTTACCACCTTGCATTCAGTCCTTATGTCTCATTAGTCTCCTCTGATCTCTGGTAAGTCTCAGTTTTTCCTTGACTTTTATGACCTATATAGTTTTAAAGAATACTGGTCAAGTATTTTATAGGCAGTCCATTCCATACCGTTTATTTAATGGGAATAAAAAGTCCATTCTTTTTATTTGTGACTTAAGTTCCAATATATGGACACATTCCATATTGTTTATACATTCACCTGTTCATGGAATTTTGTGCCATTTTTAGTTTTTGGCTATTATAAGTAGGTATGATGTTTTCTATGCTGTATAAAAAACTTGTGTTTTCTCTCTAAAATTAATGCTTGCTTGCCTATGTTTACATCATTGAAATGTAGGAATATTGTACCTAATTTTTGCCACAAACCTAATGCTTAGAGTCTTCGAATTGTTTAATACATGAAGCAGTGTATATCTGTAACGGCAGTAGAGGTACTGTTTGTCATATTTGTTAGCATAGAGAATGAAATGATAGTTTTCTTTACCCGATTAAAGGTGGTCCTCACATCATGAGGGGAGTGGAATAAAACATCTATCATTTAAACAGCTTTATTCCATAATGTTAGCATAGGAAACAGTTAGGGAATAAAGGTGATTTTGAAAAAATGACTTTTAAAATACCCTCAAACTCTACTTTAAAAGTTTGTAAATAACTTTGGCAGTAGCGTTGCTTCAATATAAATCATAAATATTACATTTTTAAAGGAGCTATATTATGTGTGTGTTAAATTGGCCCAGTAATAAAATGATTCATACCATATTTTCATTTCAGAGGAGCTGAATTCATCTTACATTTTCATTTGGAAGGTGCTAACAAACAAAATCTTAGAAATGTTTATAATAGTATGTCAGTTAAAGTTAGGATATTTTAAAAGCCCCCAGCACCATCATCAAATCCATTTTGAGTCATTACACATACGGAACAGAACTATTTACTTCTTACAACCTGTTTGTGTAAATACTTTCTTATTAGAAATTATAGCAAAGAAAAGTACTACTCAAGTATATTAATAATAATCAAAACAAAAATATTATAATTTAGACTTATACCACAAAATATTACATTTAGATTCATAGGAATTATTTCCTTGCTTGTTCTTTTACGTTTAAGCTAATTGTCATCTTCCTCAAGATGAATGTTTCTTTGTGACATTGGTCTTTAATGTTCTAGTAGCAGACCTCATTTTTAAATGAAAGCTAATTTGGCATCCAGATAAATGAGAGTTTTAGAGCTGATGAAGAGGCTTTGAGAGTCTTCAGAACAGTATTTCAAAGTTTTCATCATAGAAGCTTTTTAATACAAGCTGTTCTTTTAGGATATTAGTGCTGATAATGTGGATAGGAGATAGAGGGACATAAGGCAGCTGGACCAATTCAGAGGTGGTAACATTAGGCTGGGTGTGAATAACGAGAGGTTGGCTTAGAGCAGTCGTGTGGGATCGACAGGTAAGCATTCTTAAAATTATCGACACACAACGACTAATAAAAGGACGCAAGGAGGAAGACATAGGTAAGAATGATTGAGGAAGTTTTGAAACTGGGGACATTTTGAAACTGGCTGACTTGTGGAATACTTGTATTTACGACAGAGGTGCTAAGTATCTGACTGCATAAAGGTGAATTTCCAGCTTGGGTCCCAAAAGTTCTTTTCAGATATATTGTTTGGAATTGGAATCATGTGTTCTTCTAGAAACAATGTAATACCTGAGGGCTGAATTTCCAGACTAGCTTTCAAAGGTAATGATCCCGATGATGATGCTAAGTTCATTGCTGAATTTTGGATGCAGGGTGTTAACTTCTGCAGTTCAGGAGGGCTAGAGGAGGAGATGGGAGACTTAGACAAAATCCTGAAGGAAGTCGGAAGTTTGTCTTTGATCTCCTTCTCCCTGTCTGCCACCTTTGCTCTCAGTTTCTTGGTGCTATTCGGTTGTCATAAATTCCCACTGTCAGATTATTAGAGAACACAAAGTGACTTGCCTTTTAACAGGTAGTACAGAGCATCCCACTGACTGTTTTTGGTTAAAAAATGTGTTTTGTTCACACATTTTGCAACATCTTTAAACATTTACAAATTAGAAGACTTCGTGGAAGTCTGAATTTCTGGCTTTTGAAAACAGTTATCTGGTTTTAAATGGGACAGGCACTCTGCATTGACACGGGTAAATGCTGCTAAGTGGCATTTACCATTATTGCTGGGCTTATACCATTTTCTTTTGTTAAGGTGAGCATGAACTATTTCTCATACCCTGTTGAGAGGGTGTTTCAGGAAATGTCTAACAACATGCAAATAGCATCCGTGTTCCAAAAATGTGCCTTGACCTGTTTTCTCTGCCAGGGCCAGGAGGCATGTCACTTGTGACATCATTCCTCCTCTCCCCCCCCCAACAATTAGTCTCCTTAATAATGATAAGCGCCCCTCCCTCCCCAGTTTAGTCATGGACAGTATGGGCCTGCACAGGTGGCTGGCAGAAGTCCTTGGAATGCAAATGAGCAATCTAAATCCATTGTGGTCTCTCACTAGACTTGAATATCCGTGGGGAGATTTCTGGGTCCTGTCTGGTCAGTTCCAGTTTTGTGGCACATCTTGGGGAGATAGGACTGGCAGAATACTGGGCAGTGTGGAGAGTCACATTTCACCTCCCTGTTGCTTCCTAAGACAGGGCTGCCTGCTGTTTGATTCTCATTTAAGACTGAGGGAAGCACCTGTGTGGTATCACCCACTGGAGCTTTGTGGCTTTCTCTGGAATGGGGTTTATTTTGAACTTCAAAGGACTGATCTGGACGTGTAAAGCTTATTAGCACTCAGAGAGCCCAGAGGTGTTTGCTAGCAAAGTGCAGCTGGTGTTCTGGGGGTCACAGATGTCTGTTTAATAACGAGTGAAGTGTTCTGATGCCTCTAAAACTGCTTCGGGGCAGAAGCGGACTGTAGCTGACATCTGATCATAAGTTTGCTTCTTTTGGGCAAGTTGAGAGAGCATGTTCCCTATTATTCTCTAGAAACAGAAGACTGCTAAATGTAGAGGAGTTTTTACAAGGATTCCACAAATGTGATGCTGTCTTCCCTTGTTCTTGCATTTTATCGAACTGTGGAAGAGCAAACATCTTACTGTGACTTGAGTAAAGGTCGTCAGTTGTCATAGATTAATCCCATAGGTTTTCTTTGGAGAAAGGGAATAAAATCAATAACCTGGTAATTATTAGGAGGGCCTTAACAGGTGTTTGATCAAGGATGCTTCAGAATAATTACCTGGGCTGTCAGGCCAGTCTGCAGTGATCTGACGTGTGGTCTGGCTGGTGAGACTAGATCTGAACTATTCTGACTTTTGAATGCATGGTAGCCCCTAGACTGTGGCACCTGGTTGGTGGGAGTGGGATAAGGTCAGAGGCTTGGCATTTGTTTGTATTGTTTTTATTTGCCAAACCTGCCTGGAGTCAGGATGTAACTTACATGATAGTAAAGTTCTTTATGGAGTCTTTGTATGAAACTATTGGGTATCTTCATATTTCTTTTCTTTTTTTTTTACATTTCTTTTATAGTTCTTAGCAAACAGAGAAATTAGTAATGTCCTGTACTCTCATGGTCTTTAATGTTTTGCATAGTAGCACATACTTCACGATATCAAATTGCTTTAGACCACAGAAAAACTTGTTTACTTGTCTGATTGGCAAAACAAAGATAATTATTTGGCTTTCCTGTAGTTTGAAAAAATACTTCTCGGAGAGCAGAGGTAATATTCCCTGGTATTTAAGAATTACTTTTCATTTGGCTTTTTAAAAGGAATATGGTGACTTTAGTGGTTTATTTTTTCCTTGAGTTTTAGAAATGGATGCTTTATACCTGTTTTTATTGTTTTCAGGCTTGATTTTACACCTGAGGAGTATGAAATACTTTTCCAATCCCTTAATGGGTAAGTTGCAGCCTTGATTTAATACAGTATATGAGTGTCTATATATATATATTTTGCTTTTGTAAAAAATGAAATGTAGATATTTCTATGTAACTCTTAGAGTGGTGTAACAGTTTTCTGAGTTCTTTTATAGGAAATATTTTGTTAGGAGATGCAAAAGTCCTGTGAAGAGGAGGAAGCTGGTTAGGAAATGTATAATTGTTACACAATAGATGTATTTAAGTTCTTTTTTTAATGTGTTACGTAGTCTTTGTTCTCTTAATTCTTGTCCTAAATGTTTTGAAGCCACTTTGAATGGCTTGGTATACATTTTCCTTAGGAGATCTATAAGTCCCAAGTCTGAGGATAGTTATCTTTCAGAGATAATTTGAATAGAACTTGGAAATAATTTTTCTGTCTTAATGTCTTTACTATCAAAGGTATGATCGGTTAACTCACAGAAAAAGAATCATATGAAAATATCTTTAACATTACTCTTAAGGTAAGGAAGGAAAGCTCATTACAGCAATTAAAACCTGTTTTAACTGTCAAGTTGTCAAAGATCTGATAACTTGCTAGTGCTGTGTGGCAAGGGTGTGAGGGAACAAGTATCCCCACGCTTTCTTAGTGGAAATGGAAATTAGTCTTTAGAGGGACAATTTTGGAATATCTACTGAAGTTAGAAATACATATGCCCTTTGACCTGGAACTAGGAATTTTATTCTCCTATGGGGGAAGACTTAGGCCCCACAGGCATTGTAGTATTGTCTGACGGACTCCCAGTTTAGAAGTCAGTGAACAGTCCATGAGTTGGAAAGTGGCTAAGTGAAATAAGACTGTATGTACACTTAATAGAATACTGAGCAGTAAAAATGAGGTTATCTACATCTGCATTGGATGACTGTGATCCAAAGTGTGTGATACTGTCATGTGAAAAGGCAAGGCACATAACGGTGTATATAATATACTCTTCATTTGTTTTGTTTTGTTTTGTTTTTTGAGACAGAGTCTTACTTTGTTGCCCTTTGTAGAGTGCCGTATTGTCACAGCTCACAGCAACCTCAAACTCTTGGGCTTAAGCGATTCTCTTGCCTCAGCCTCCCAAGTAGCTGGGACTGCAGGTGCCCGCCATAACGCCTGGCCAGTTTTTTTGTTGTAGTTGTCATTGTCGTTCGCCAGGCCCGGGCCGGGTTCAAACCCACCAGCTCCGGTGTATGTGGCCAGCGCCCTCGCCACTGAGCTATGGGCACCAAGACAATGTGTTTTTGTTTTTAAGATAGCAGTGAGGATATGAGGTCTGATAATTAAGTTTTTGAACTCATCCTAGAAAAAGTACTGTATAGTTCATTGCTGAGTAGCACTATGGTCACCTTTGAAGTGCTACCCTGGGGAAGCCATGCACTGATGCCAGGGCCTAGTCTATTTGTCTAAGCACTTTTACTAGGGTGAGTTCACAAACTGAATTGTCAGATCTCATACAATGACAGCTCTGATGGCCATTCCGAAGAGTTACAAAATTGCTTTTAAGGGTGGACGAGGCATCAATGCATAGCTTCCCAAGGGGAACACTTTGAAGGTGACCTCAGTGATATTCGGCAATGAGGTATGTAGCATTTTTGCTAGGATGAGTTTGCAAACTTGTATATGCATAGCATATTTCTACCATGTCAGCACAAATTTTAATAGTATTTGTTTCTAACTAGAAGTAGGGTGGGAGGGTTTTTTTTTTAACTGTAAAACTTTTTTAATAAAAGCTTTGTTAGTATTTTTACTTTTAAAAACTATGTTCATTTATTACTATTTTTAAAGTTTTGTTAAAAAAAATTATTTGCCTTCAGTTCAGTTTGGCTTAGTAAATATTTACCATAACATCAGTTCAATTTAGTAAAACATTTACAATGTCTGTTATGTGCTATGTGCAAGGTACTTTGGCACAGATGAAAATAAATAAGTCCAGGCTAGAATATAATAGTAGATCCTCAGAAATATAGTTTTTGAGGCACGTCATTCATTTCTACTCTCTCCTCAATTGCATTTCTGTTTGGAAAGGAATCTGAAATAGCAATATAGTCAGAAATAAATACTTGGGAGCTAGCTTGTCCAGATGCTCATTGCGTCTTCATGGAAACCAGCAGTGGTTCTTAAATCGAGGAGAGAGTCCGTTTGTATCCCCTTCCCTGTTTCATGCATTGCTTCCTGTTCTCTCTCCCATAGGCCTATCTTTTCCTCTCTTGATTGACACAGAAAGCAGGGCTTCTAAGTGGGGTTAGCCGAGGGCCTTATTTACTATTTCTGAGTGTCACAGGGAAAATTAGTGTTACTTTAATGCAACTTCAAAAACACCTTAATTAGCACCCTGTTATGCCTAGATCCCATACTATTTTGTAGGAGAGATGAAAAGACAGCCTTGCTAAAGAAGTCTGGCATCTGAGAAGAACAGTCAAGTTTTACTGTATCAAAGGACTTTGAACTTAGATATACCAAATTTGTTTTGTTTTGGAGTTCAATATTGTTTATTTTGAAAATGATGCATCAAGACATTTTTCAAAGCTTTACAGAACCACAGAAGGGGAACACGGAGCCCAGTCTGAGGGCTTTGATTACTGAGGAGCAAGGTAGACAAATGCCCCTACCTTCACCCCATATCTGCTTCTTTATATCTGTACACACACTTTGCGAAAGCAGTGGTTACACCAGTGCCACCTTTATTCAGACAAATATTGACAGGCAATATTGACACTTAAAATATATTAACATTTCTATTCCCAGCCGACTCATTTACTGGGAACAAATTCACATGCCAATGCATAGTAGGGATTTAATAAATATTTGCTAAAACAATAAATGAACATATGGGCCGATTTGCATGAGATCTTAAAAAATGAAGTGTGACATTTTTGTAATAAAACAAATCATTGTGTGGTAAGTTCCTGTTTTATTTCATCTTGACGTTCGTTCATGGTATCAACTTTTTACTGTATCTGAGGTTCAGTACAATGTACGTATTAATGGAAGTTGTAGTAGAGAAGGAGAAAGAGATAGAGAGATTTATTTTTTATTTTTAGAAAATAGGAATAAATAGCAGAAAACTGTGATTTGTTAAGAGTAATCTTATGGAGTGCTGATTGGAGGATACCACTTTTTTGTAGTTCAGAATAACTCACTGAAAATGGTATCAAAAAACGATGGTTAGATGCCACAAAGTAGGTGACAATTCCTTAACTGTATGCGTGTTGTCAGGTCCGAGGGCCTCTTCCATCCTTGTCAAGGGGAGTGCTAACCTTCTCTCCTTTCATACAACACGATATACCAAATTTGGATAGAGGCATCTTTTATTCATTGATGGATTGAGACAGAGTCTCACTCACTCTATTGCCTAGGCTAGAGTGCTCTGGCATCATAGCTCACAGCAACCTCAAAGTCCTGGTTCAAGCGATCCTCTTGTCTCAGCTTTCAGAGTAGCTGAGCTGGGACTTCAGGCACCCACCCTGACACCCAGCTAGTTTTCTGTTAGTAGAGTCATGGTCTTGCTCCTGCTCAGGCTGGTCTCAAACTCCTGAGCTCAAAAGCTCCTCGCTCCTCAGCCTCTCAGAGTGCTAGGATTATAAGGGTGACCCACTGAGACAGCCAGAGAGACACCTTTTTAAATACTGAGTTCATGAAAAGAGAGAACCGCTACTGAATCTTCATGAAGCACTTTGTAGAGTTTTCTGCATGGTTTTGTGGCAGATGTTCTGTCACACAGATATTTATATGTTTCCTACTAGACTGTGACCTTCCTAACAGCAGAAGCCACTCATCTTTGTTTCTCTAGGCAAGTACTGAGCCTGGCTTATGGAAGAAGTAGAATATATTTTTTGAATGAATAACAGCCTCAACAGTGATGTTTCGCATATTTCAAATTCATATTTAAGTATGTTCAGAATTTAATGTTTAATCCCGTTTTTGTAACCCCCTATGAATACTTTTAGTTATTTCAAGACCTATTATAATGTGTTTTAAGTTGAAAGTTAATTTTAAAAGTTGTTACGAAACATGATGCATTTTTATTTTATACTTTTTACTGTTATGAGTATATAAAACAAATTCAGATGTTTTATGACTGCCTCCTTCTTTTCCAAGACTTTTTCTGGAATTATAATTGTGTTCTTTTAAAAAAAATTTCTAATACTATGCTTATTTCCAAAGTGATCTCAGGGTGATAATCAAGAATTAAATTCTTAGGCTAGGCACGGTGGCTCACTCCTGTAACACTAGCACTCTGGGAGACTGAGGTGGGTGGATTACTTTGAGCTCAAGGGTTCAAGACCAGCTTGAGCAAGAGTGAGACCCCATCTCTACTAAAAATAGAAAATCTACCTGGGTGTTGTGCCGGGCACCTATAAGTCCTGTGAGACTGAGACAGGAGGATCACTTGAGCCCAAGAGATTGAGGTTGTTGTGAGCCAGGGCACTCTACCTGTCCCCCTAAAAAGAATTAAATTTATTTCTAGTTTAAATATATTTTTATGACCAATTTGTTTTATGTAGTTTGTTATTTGTGACCTGAAACCTACTTACAATTATGGCCCTGCAGTTAATTTGGCACCAATGATCACCTTGATTTAAACCTAGCTATACCTGGAACTTTGTTTTATTTCCAGCCCTTGGTGCTCTTGCCCTTCCCTTGCTTATGTACCTTTAATTTGTTCACACTCTCTTTCATTAAATAACTTTGTTCATTGAAGGTTTGGAAGAAGATGTACTAAAGGGTTGTTAATTTCTGTCATTTCTGAATGGCTGGGACTGTAAATATTTTATTTTTTGCCTTAGCTTTCTAGTTTTCTTTAAAGATCATATTGCTTGTGTAATAAGGAGAAAATTGTTTTAAAATAAAAAGATTGTTTACTTTCTGGGGGATATGGGGCAAAACGTACTCATCTGATGTTGTTTCAGAATCCTTTTCCCTGGAGGAAGTGTTGACCTTGAGCGCTCAGATTATGCCCGTGTAGCTGATGTATTTTATAAATTGGCCATACAGGTAAATATCAGTTATTGCTTATTATTCCAGAAGGGGTTTTGTTCATTTCTGTGGGGATAATTACTTTTTTTTTTGCGGTTTTTGGCTGGGGCCGGGTTTGAACCTGCCACCTCCGGCATATGGGGCTGGTGCTGTACTCCTTGAGCCACAGGTGCCGCCCAGGATAGTTACTTTTTTAAGCATGTGGTCATGCTCCCTTCACAGTGAGCCCTTGAACTTCATTATACTTTAGCCTTTGAGACACCTGTTCTTGAACAGCCAGTGGCTGCTCCTGCTCACTTTCTGTGGGCTTCTAGAGACCCTTCAGAGCCCTGCTGACTGGCCGTGCATGTGGGTGCTCGTTAGTAGTGAACCGTGTCCTCTTGTCACTCAGTAATTCTTGTATCTCTCTCTGACCTCTTTTTATCATGTTATTAATTCTCATCACCTCTTGAAATCTGTTTTTCTTCCCAGTTCATTAAATCCTATTTGCCCTTTCTTGACACTTACCTTAGACTTTAGTTCACTTACCAAGCAGAGCATCTGACTTCTGCTTTGTAATTCCACATTGGCCCTGCTTTTGCAACTTTGCTGAGAACCTTACTATTTCTCCCCTCAACTTGTGCAACAAATTTTAAATGAATCTGGCTGGCTCTCATATCTTGCAAACCTTCATTTGAATATTTCCCTAAATAACTATTTTTAGGATTTGAGATACTCGTTTAAAAACTTTTATTTTATTTTTATTTATTTATTTATTTAAATTATTTTTTATTAAATCATAACTTTATACATTGATACATTTATGGGGTTCAGGGTACTGCTTTGATATGCAATATGAAATGCTTACATTGAACTAAGTAACACATCTATCACAATTATACTCATTTCTTAATAGTTTTGAAATGTACCATTGTATCATGCACATTAGGTGAGGTCCACCCAAATGCCCTCCCTCCTCCCATATTCTCCCTCGCCTCCCCTCTCATCTTCCCGTCTACTTTCTGGACTATAGTTATGTTTAAAAGCTTGTAATAGGCTCAACGCTCAAGCGGCTAAGGCACCAGCCACATACACCAGAGCTGGCAGGTTCAAAAATGCAGCCCGGGCCTGCCAAACAACAATGACAACTACAAACCAAAAATAGCAGGGCGTTGTGTCGGGACACCTGTAGTCCCAGCTACTTGGGAGGCTGAGGCAAGAGAATCGCTTAAGCCCAGGAGTTGGAGGTTGCTGTGAGCTGTGATGTCACAGTACTCTACCCAGGGCGACAGCTTGAGGCTCTGTCTCAAAATAATGATAATAATAAATAAATAAAAACTTTTAATACTAGGCTAAATAACCTATATCTTTTTATATTGGGTCAAGATCTATCCACAGCTCATCTTTTCCATCCTATGTGGGAGCGTGGTAGGAAGAGGGGTTAAGTGATAGCTTATTTATGGATCCTGGAGAATTCCCTGCATAACTCAAGTGCCTACCTGGTAACGATAAACAATATATGTAATTTTTGTTTTGGAAAATTTGAATAAACTTCGCTTTCTCTTTTTCTTACTCTTCAAAGAGTTTTGATAAGGGAGACTATTTCCCTGTGTGGGGCACGTGCCTTGGATTTGAAGAGCTTTCATTTCTGGTTAGTGGAGAACATTTATTAACTCTCACAAATACCACTAAGAGCAAACTGCCACTGAACTTCACTGGAGGTAAGAATCTTCTTTTCAGTCCTTTTAGAAGTATTTACTGAGGTTAGTAAGTAGCAAATATTAAAAAAATGCTTAGGCCATTAATTTTTAGATTATTTATCCAGGCTAAAGATGGGAATGACCACCCTCATAGTCATTTCAGAAGGTGACTTTGGAATTTTGAATTTTAATAACTCATTGCTTCTAGTGGTATCAGGACTGTGTGTGATTAAGAGTTCTGAAATTAGAACTGATTTTGAGTCCTCTAACTTTCTCATTTTGGCCACGAAGAATCATTTAACCTCTCTCAGCTTCAATTTCCTTATTTGCAAAAGAGTCTAGTGAGAATTAAATAAAATGATGTTTTCCAGGCACTAAGCTTGGTACTTTAAACAAAATTTACACATGTTAGTTATTATTATTATTATTACAGTATCCACATTTCCCCCTTGACTGTGCATTCTATTATAACTCCAAGTAAGTGTACCACAATCCTGACACTAACCACCTAGAGTTCAAGGACATGGTCCTCAAAAAGACTGCCCTGTTTGTTTAAGATGCCAGCCACAGGTCACATTCCCAAGCCACTACACTTCTTACCAATTGCTACAGATGACTCACAGAACTCAGGAAAGTGCTGTGTTGGCTCACCAAGCAGGAACTCCAATGTCCTGTGGTATCCAGAGTTTTTAATATAGAGTTTTATTATGAGAGTGTGACTGATCGAGGCATTGGCTCAGTGATTGAACTTAGTATTCAGCCCCTCTTTTGTCTTTGGATGTTGGGCTGACTCACTCGTAGTTTCAGCCTTCTCATATTGGAGGTAGGATTTCTTGTTGTCAGTCCCCATCCTGAAATAATCCAAGGACCCACCTTGAAGAGTTTTAGAAGTTCCCTGTGAGGAACCAGGACAGAAATCATACAGATTCTTTATTATACTCTATATAAGTAGATAATGATTTTTGTAGGTTACTTGATCTTTGAATCCTCAGAACTGAATGCTACCAACTAACTTATAGAATTTTTTATGCTTTTGAAAGCTCTTTATTTCATTGTCTCTCCTAATTGTTGCAAGAACGTTAGGTCAGACTACGGTCAGACTACTTTCGTTATGTGTTGTGAAAATCCAGTTTGTACAAAAAGAATATTTCAAGGTACTGGGTTCTCATGCATGGAAGCTATTAGGAAGAATGAGAGGCCTGGTTTGGAACAGCTAACATTAGACCTTAACACTTCAGGATTATTTTTTCTCTGTTTTCTTTTAAATCTGTATCTGATTACAGTCCCTTCAGTACTGACCACTAAGATACAGTAGAACCTCTGTAAGTTGACCATCCGTGGGACTGTAAAGAGGTGGTCAACATACGGAGGTGGTCAACATAAGGAACTAGGCCCACTGTACTGATGTGTACATGACATGGGTACATGCTTGGTCTGTGACAATTAGGTCAATTGAAGGAGGTGGTCAATGTAGGGAGGTGTTCAACTATGGAGGTTCTGTTGTATATTGCTTTTTTGATTTGTTTTCTAAGTAGAGATGTCTTTGTGTTATCAGACAAAGGGGGTCCAGCCGCCTGTCACTGTCAGCTAATATGCAGAGGTCAGGATAGGTCCTCTAAACTTCATCAGAAGGCTGGCAGTTCTGGAGAACAGTGAGCCTAGCCTCTAAGACTATTGTGTTTTTCCATTTGCAAACTCACAGTTTTATACAGAAAAATTCAAAGTAAAAATCATGTTAATCTTTATTTTAAACAATAATTGGCATCACCCATGACCTATAATAAACAATAATCAGCATTACTCTCAACCCAAAACAACATTCCAATTCAAAGCTTAATCTCCTAAATCAATTCTTCTAAACTACTCAAAATTATGCACTTTTAGGTTAAAACTGAATTTAAAAACAGCCAGAATGGGAGACATGAGGTGAAGTCATGGAGGATCTAAACTGACCAGACCAGCTGTGTTGTCTCATCTCTAGCCTGAATGACTCCATCTTATTCTCACTACGTGTGGTTTCATTGGCTTGGTTAATGTTCTCTTAGAAATGATGATATTTTAAAACTTTTAAGTTCCAAATACCTTTGAAAATACATTGAAAATTCTGGATTCTTTCCTGGAAAACAAATATTTGAATTTTCTTTTTGCAGTTTTTGGCTGGGGCTGGGTTTGAACCTGTCACCTCCAGCATATGAGGCCACTGCCCTACTCTTTTGAGCCACAGGTGCCGCCCACATATTTGAAAATTTTTAGCCTGTTTTTTTCATAGCTGTCTAATTCTCTAGAACATTCTCTCCTTTATTCTATAGCCTTGCTAATTCTCAGATCAGAAGAATTTTACTTATTCATGTTAAAATTCTATAAGAAAATTAAGTCTAGGGCATATTTGAATTTATGTTAAACATATTTTGTGTTATATTGGAATAGTTATGTGAAACTGATGTGTTTTGCTTACCACTTGGTCATCTTGTAACACAACCAAAGTAGTCTGACCTAATGTTCTTGTAACAATTAGGAGAGACAATCCAAATGTATAAAGAATTCCATAAGTTCGGCATATGGTACTACTACTTTCCTTCCAGAATCCTCCGTACGAACAGGAATAGTTGGTAGCATTCAATTTTGAGGATTCAAAGATCAGGTAACTTATAAAAATCCTTGTCTACT
Organism: Loris lydekkerianus; assembly: GCA_963574355.1. Taxonomy (NCBI): domain Eukaryota; kingdom Metazoa; phylum Chordata; class Mammalia; order Primates; family Lorisidae; genus Loris; species Loris lydekkerianus. Next base: position 3,089 of record CAUYPK010098183.1, on the reverse strand, counting down.
TACACGGAGTAGTATAATAAAGAATTTGTGTAGTTTTTTCCTGGTTCCTGACAGGGAACTTCTCTTTGGCTTCAGGGGATTTTATTTTTTTTGTGTTATTTCTTTTGTGCCTAAATTATCTCAGGTTCATTGCACAGCAGAATGTTCCAGAATTTTCCTGCTGAATTATTGATGTCATTAGCAGTAGAACCTCTGACTGCAAATTTCCACAAGTGGAGCCTCTCCATGAAGGTATCAGATCAATTACATAATGAAATTAGCAACATTTAGAATCACTACAGAAGTAATCATTTCTTTTATTTTTATACTCTAGAATTTTACAATGAATGAAAAGTTAAAGAAGTTTTTCAATGTATTAACTACAAATACAGCTGGCAAGATTGAGTTTATATCAACAGTGGAAGGTATATATCACTATAGCATGTATGCTTTATTTCATTTATTTTATACTTATTAATTTGGTTTATATGTCTTATGAATTAAATCATGTTACTTTGGGGACTGAGGGTGGAAGTTAGAACATTTCCTTGAGACAGGAAATGAGACATGTTTTATGCATGTTCCAAATCAATTAGAATTTACCTGGGTGTTTTCTAAAATGGAGTGAAGAGGGAGAGTAAGGGGAAGGGAATAAAGAAACAAATGAATAAAGTAACTTCTGTTTTTAGCAATTATGCAGATTAAGTACCTTGACATACTCTCCCCCAAACAAGAACACAAAATGTGGTTGATAGAGAAAAACATGTTAAATATATTAATGAAATGGCAAGAATTAAAGGTACTTCACGATTTGATTGGAGTATTTAAACCAGCATTATTATTGAATCAGAGAACTTGCAACAAAGCCCAGGTCCCCCTGCATGGACAGTCCTGATGGAGCAGGACCTGAAAGGGGGATACCTGCAATGTAAGGATGAACTCAGAATACTCCTGGGATCCTGCCCTGCCAACTGCAGGGAGAAATTGCCCATCTTGAATCTTGGCACTAATGGAGTGTAGGGCAGGGATGGTGACTAAGTCTTGAGCATTCACAAGGAGAGACTCATTTTCCTAATGTGGCCTACATTGTACTAAATGGGAAGTTAGAAATCTCAGATCAAGAATTTTGTTAAAAATTGTCTTAGACTGGTAATGCCCATATGTGCATGACAAATACAGATAATTCCTTCAGGAGAACCTCTTGTTCATCTGAGGCTTCCCAGAATTTCCACATATGAGGTTTGAAGGAAAATGAGCAATTGATAGTCAAAAGATCACCAATGATCAGGGAAGCAAGGTACCATGACTGAGAACTTGCAGAAACAAAAGATCCAAAGCAGATCTGCTTAGGTATTAGAATTATGATGTACAATTTAAGTTTTAAAGAGTAGGGCCACTTGAAAATATAAGCATGGGGGGGGGCGCTTCTGGGCAGGGTGCTGGCCCCACATACCAAGGGTGGCGGGTTCAAACCCGGCCCCGGCCAAACTGCAACAAAAAAATAGCTGGGCGCTGTGGCTGGCGCCTGTAGTCTCAGCTACTCAGGAGGCTGAGGCAAGGGAATCGCCTAAGCCCAGGAGTTGGAGATTGCTGTGAGCTATGGCGCTCCAACACTCTACCATGGGCGATAAAGTGAAACTCTGTCTTAAAAAAAATAAATAAAATAAAAAATAAAAAAAGAAAAATAAATATATATATGCATGAAATAATCAGATTTAAAAAGAACCAAATTCAGGTATTAGAAATGAAAATATAGTTGAAACAAAAATCTCAGATGCACTAATCCGAAGGGTAGACACGGACGTAGATGGATGAACTAGTAGATAGGACAGATCTGAAGGAAACGTTGATAATCCAATATAGATAGAAATGCTAAAAGGAAGGTTGGAACCTGAAGGAGAGACGGAGAAATTCTAATATTCCTAACTAGAACTTGGGAAGGAAAGGGAGCGAATGGGATAGAGACAAACTGTATTTCCACATACAAAAACAAATTTTGGGTGGATGAAAGACCTAAGTGGAAAGGAAAACTATAACAAGGGTTTAATGGGAATAAAGGAGAATATCTTTATCATCTCCTGTAAGGTAAGAAGATTTGGACACAAAAATGAAATATAAACCATAAAGGAAAAGTTTTATGAATTCAGCCAAATTAAGAAGTTGTATTCTTTTAAAAAAAATAGCGCAGAGGGCCTGGGCGCTCACATAGTGGTTGTGGCGCCTGCCACATACACCGAGGCTGGCAGGTTTAAACCCGACCCAGGCCAGCTAAACAACAATGACAACTGCAACCAAAAATTTGGAAATCTTTGTATTTTTTTTCATAATACATGTTTTCTGTGAACTTTTTGAACTTGTATTTATCAGTATGTATCTTTCTTTTTCTCCATGATTTATCAGATAAATTCTTACTATGATTAATCACTTATGGCATTTTTTATTCTCAGTAATGCTTTTCGTATCTTGTTTTATTTATTTATTTATTTATTTATTCAGATTAATGTATGGGTACAAACAACTAGGTTACAGTGTTTGCATTTGGTAGGTAGAGTCCCTTTTTTTCATAGCTTGCAGAAAAATAATACTAGAAGATCTGCCTTTTGGTTAACTGTGTGCAGCAGTTAATTTCCTAGTCAACCAGCCTGTGGGTCTCTTGCTGGTAGCGTGACATACAGTCCTAGACCACAGAGAAAGGACAAAGTCACAAGGAGGTGGGGTGGGAGGGAACAGAGCCCTTGGAGCTGCTTGTGGTGGGTTTTACTTCTTGTGAACTCCAACCAGCTCAGGTAAAATGTTTGTTTTTTTTTTTTTTTCTCACGGTCTGCTCTCTAGTGGAAGAGTCTAAGGGATGTGAGTGGAGTGTGCTCATTCCCCTAGATACCTTTTCTTTTCTTTTTTTAATTTTTTTTCTTCATTAAATCATAGCTGTGTACATTAATGCGATCATGGGGCACCATACACTGGTTTTCTAGACCATTTGACATATTTTCATCACACTGGTTAACATAGCCTTCCTGGCATTTTCTTAGTTATTGTGTTAAGACATTTATACTCTACATTTACTAAGTTTCACACGTACCCTTGTAAGATGCACCATCGGTGTAATACCA
>CAUYPK010098180.1:0-12799 GCA_963574355.1 Loris lydekkerianus | reverse complement strand
TCAGGGTTACCAGATTCAAGTTTACCCTCAAGAACACACGGTTCATAGAGGCAGACCTGGCAGCTGAGACTGCAGAGGCAGCTTCTGGCTTTCAATAACCTCAGGGCTGCTTCCAGTTTTAATATTCAGATCCACTCTTCTTGGCCCAGAGTACCTTACATGTCTCCTGATTCAAAAGCTCTGTCCCCTGTCTGGGCTCGGGCATATGATGCAATCAAAATAGGTTTCCAAACCCCTCCAGAGTGCTGAATGTAACACAGCCAGAGGAAAGACTCCTATTTTTGGGTCATTTCCTGCAGGCATCGCCAGCTGGGTTTTTGTTTTTATTTTTTAATGTGTTCTTTGCATTATGATTACTTCATGTGCCTGCACTATTTCTCTTAGTGTCTCCAAACATCGTCTCTGTTAGAACACCTTTTTCTTTCTTTCTTTTCTTTTTTTGATAGTGTTACTACGTTGCCCTTGGTAGAGTGCCATGGCGTCATAGCTCACAGCAACCTCAAACTCTTGGGCTTAAGTGATTCTCTTGCCTCAGCCTCCCAAGTAGCTATAACTATAGGCACCCGCCACAATGCCTGGCTATTTTTGTTGTAGTTGTCATTGTTGTTTAGCTGGCCTGGGTTGGGTTTGAACCCGCCAGGCTGGGTGTATGTGGCTGGTGCTGTAACCACTGTGCTGGAATCTGTTCGGAGATGATACATTGACACGCCTTGGAAAGCAGCCATCTTGAGGGCTTCCAGGAATAGCAGGGAAGTTCCGGCTGCCCAGGGGGAGTGAGGAAGTACCCAGTCACCCAGGGCAGCAGACACTAAGAGAATTTGGAAAACAAAAACAAAACATTACAAGAGAAAATGACAGCTCCTACAGTGAGGTAGGAAAGTAGGGAACTGCAGCTCCAAGGGTCACTTGAGGCTGAATGTAAGTCACATGTCTGGAAATTTTATGGATAGTTGGGTCATTTTCACTCTGCCCCCCCCCCCACCCCCAGCTCATACCACCTTCAAGAGCTGGAATTTGGGACAGATGTGAGTGTGCGGTGCCCTCACCTCGCCTGTGCTGTGGAGCTGCTGAGCGATGTGCCTGAGGTCCTCCTCGTTGGCCAGGGGATTCAGCTGGTCCTGCACGTCGTACACAAACTGCTGCAGCGACATCAGCTGGTTGGGCCCATTGAGCTTCCTCCAGGAAGGCAGCGTGGAGATGATTTTCTCACACAGGTGAGTCATAGGAGGGCAGACCTACAACAGGTGGGGCAGGACAGGTGACCTGGCTCACAGTGCAGATGGTCTGAGGAGGACCCAGGTAGAGATGACACCTTTCATTCAGGCATGTTGCACGGGGTTGATTTGATGAAGGAGTAAGCACTTTTATGGCTGAGTACTGGCTGGGGCAGTTACTGTTTTAGAGTTGTTTTAAATTAAATCTAATTTATCATAAAGTTTTATAGAGGCTTTTCGAATGTGTAGTGGTCATGTTAAATATATGGTGAGTCTTTCAAGAATTTTCTTGGAATTATGGGCTCAATCACTCAATCAACTAATTAATATTCACCATTTCCTGATGTTTACTCACTTCCTCCCCCCTCCTTCTTTTCTTCATTCACTCTCCCTCACTTTCAGCACAGCTGATCATGGCACAGCCTGGTTCAAAATCTTCACACACTCCCTCCTGCCTAGGGAAGGCAGCCTTAATCCAGACCTAGTGGGGACGTCCTGGGATCCCCTACAGACCCAGATCACTGCCCACTAGTTTCTATGACCAGAGTCCTCCCGGGACTCACTAGACACTCCCCATCTGCTTGCTCTGACATAGTGTGACCTACACAGGAAAGCAAGGGTTTCTGGTGCTCAAGGGCCGGGTATTTATGAGAGAGAAGTTTCCTGAGAACCCCTAAGGCACTAAAGCGTGATGGGAAGCAAGCCTGGTGTTGTTGGGAGCATAGCATTTTGGAAGGGGGGGATGTGACAGGAAGCGACACCTTCTGGACAGGGAGTAAGGTGCACACCTGCCCAGTGTGTGTGCCAAGACTTCAGTGATGGCAGGAGAGTAGAGCATTTTTCCACTTTAGCATTCTTTTCCATTTTTTTCTATTTAGTATATTTGCCCTTTTAATACCATTTTTGGTGAGCTTTTCAAATATCATGAATAGTAACCCTTTATTTGTCACATACATTGAGAATGTTTTTTTGCCCCAGACTATTATACCTTTCAACCTAGAGTTTACTTGCCGGAAAAAAATCAGGAAAATTTTATGTTGTCCAATCGGTATGTTTCTTTGAAAACTTCTGGGGTTTTCTATCTTGATTTAGAAGATTTTCCTAGTTCTTAGTTATTTTAAAAATACATTCTCCTAAATTTCTGTCCAAGATATTTATTTCACATTTTAAAGTTTGTTTTTAGATACTATATAGTATAGAAGTCCAACCTCACTTCCTTTCATGAAAATCACTGGTTGTGTCAGGATCATTTATTAAATAAATCTTGCCTGCATTATCCTAAATTATTTCTGTTTTCTATTACTTTTCTAAAGATATGGTGATTTAATTCTACACTGTCTAAGCTTTTCTTCTTATTTAACTGTATTTATTAATTGAGCACGTTTTATTAATTTTTCCATGGAAATTTAAGAATAAAACCTGATCCTCTAAATCCCATTCAGATGCTAACTGGAAATGTATTAAATTCATATAATTTGGGGAAAAAGTAAACATTATCATATTCTGCAATCCAAGAATGCAGTCTTGTTCCTTCCATTTGTTCATCTATTATTTTATGTCTTCTAGTACTTTGTTAGTGATTATTTCTCCACTTTTCTGAATTTTCTAAATATTCTACAATGTCACTTTTGAATCTCTTATGATTTATCAAAAAATTAAATGTTTAAAACTGTAAGGATTTTATACAATCCGAAGTGGTCTATCTTTTCCCATGAGAAGCCTTGTCACTGGTTACCTCTCTGTTCCTCTATTCTCCCTTCCTTGTCACAGAGCACTAGGATAAAAACATGCCCATGGAACTGCCTCATCCTAGGTCCTACCATGGAGCTGTCCCCTGGAACCCCAATAAAACCAAGAAGGCAGCACAAAAAGGCCCCACTCCCTGCTCACTGGGTGGTGTGGGCAAAGTTTGGGTCCAGGTCCTGTCCAGGGTATACTTACTGAAACAATCTGGCTCCGTATTTCTTGCAGGTGATTTCGAAGTACCTTTATGTCCTTGGAACCAGAAGCCCCAGCATCCAGAACAAACAGCTTATTTGAAATGTGAAGATCATTCCCAAACCTATGGGAAGAAAAGGAGGCCCCTTAGTGGTGAATCAGCCTCACCAGGTCTTTCTATGGAGAAGCCAAGCTCCTACTGGGCCAGGAGGCTGATGGAAGACAAGGAAAGCTCAGGAGACTTTGCAAAGCCCCCTCCATCCCTGCCATTTGGAGGACTCTGCCTCATCACGCTGCGTGCAGAGGCACAGGGGAACTGGCCCATGCATCAAGACATGCACTCAGGAACTAGAGGCTTTCACAGAGCTGTGGGAACACAGCTCAGACAGACGATAGCGTCTCCTGATGCTGGTTGGGAGAAGCTTGGGAGAAGGGATGCTGCTGACTCAAGAGGAACTAAGAGTTGAGCTGTGAACACAAAAGTTACACCAATGTTCTAAACATGTTAACAGAAGCCCATCTGTCACATCGGTAAAACAACAGGTAAGTGTGTCAAGTCACTAATTCAATACCCAAGTTACTAGTACATTATATAGAGCTGCAGGTCAAACTTTTATGATAGATTCTAAACATAAATGTGCATTTTATATCATAATCCTATATGCACCCACATTGATAAATGAAAAAGAGTTTTATAAATGGCATAAAGTGTACACGGATCTATACTATCCTATTCCATCACATCCCATTTCATTTATAAAAGGTATACCCAGGAGCCTGGTGGGAGACAAGGAAAGCTCAGGAGACTTGCTTGGTCACATAAAAAATAAATAAAAATAAACAAGAGTTGGGAATGATCCCCTAAATGTATTTTATGACACATTGGTGGATTGAAACTTATATTTTGAGAATGCTGATTAGTGCTATCATGGAAATTAGTGGAGATTAGTGCTATCTCCACTAATCATGGAGATTAGTGCTATCCATGGCAATCATGGAAAGCACTGAAAGCTAAAACAACTAGAAGTTGTCAGGACAGTGGTGCCGGGAGGTGAGGACAAAGGCAGAGGACTGTTGCTTTGTATCAGGTGCTCTTTGCTTCTATTTGCTATTATGTGGATTTACAGCATGGATAAGAACAGAAAATAGAGGTTCTGCATCTCTAACTGGAAAATCTAAAATCTCAACTGTCCCAATATCTGAAAACTTTTTGAGGACCAACATGATGCTCAAAGGAAATGCTCATTGGAACATTTCCACTTTAGAATATTCCTATTAGGGACATTCAACCATTATCTATATGGAAATATTCCAAAAGGCTGAAAAAATACGACATCTGAAATACTTCTGGTCCCATCCATTTTGGATAAGGGATACTCAACCCAAACAACAAAAAAGTCAGCTGAGGAAAAAGGTCTTTCATCCCTCTCTAGGGTTCACATGACTTCTGTTATATTTTTCACATCCCCGATTCAGTTCCCCTGGTCGGAGGCTACCCCCTGGGATGGAGGCCCAGTGGCCGCCCCTCACCTGTTCTTGATCTCCTTCAGCAATGACGTATCTTTGTCATATCCAAACTCGCCTCCAGCTGGTCGAGGAACATTCATGATGTCAGCATGAGTGGCCACCAGGACAACTCGGAGTGGGTTCTTCAGCTTGCCACCAAAGGCTGGGGGCAGAGAGGGAGATATTTTAGGAGGCAGGTCCTACCTGGCTGACTCTCCTGTCCAGGGGGGGAACTGTGCTGGCCTCATGCCCAGCATGGGATGTGAGATCTGGAAGTTCCTAAGCCCAGCCAACCATAGGATGAGCCTATTTCCTGGAACTCAAGGAAGGTTGCTCAGAGTGGACCGGAACTGACCCAAGACCAAAAGGCAGCTTCTAAGGTCTTCCTCCAAACAGCTTCTGACTGCAGGATGAAGGAAGATTTAACCTCTGACTCTCTTTGTAAGACCAAAGAGAGCCCTCTGAATACAGCACCACAAAGATGGCTCAGAGAGAAATGGTCTGCAAGTCACAGAGCCTCTCACTTAGGAGAGTGTTTAGAAAAAAGAAAAACATAAAAAAAAAAAAGAGAGAGAGAAAGAAGTAAAAATGGAACTATTTTGAGGGGCATTAAGCCCAAATTACTTTATTATTATTGGTTTTTCTGAGGGAAAACAATACTGACTGCTCAGAACTGCATTTCACCAGGGAAGGCTATTTCTCTTGTACGTGAAGAACAAAAGAAGTTTATTCCAACAAAACAAGTCTTGTCCTCTCCAGTAGGAGATAAAACTAAGGTTGACACATTTGGGGAACACAGTTTTGTCTCTTCAGTTCTGGGTGCACCTGAAGGATGCAGGATGGAGGAGAGCTCCTTCTGCTGGTTGATTCTGTTCTCTTTAGGTAAAGGGGCAGCAGCTACCCACGCAGGGATTCCGATCTGCACCCAACAAAATGACCAACTACAGCTCTTAAACATTAGAAACAAAGGGAGAAATGGCTGTCAGGGATGTGCTCAGAATTAGGCCTTTGAGATAGGAACATGCAATCATAAAACAACATCTTCCTACAGAGAACGGTGAGCTCCCCAGAGTGAAGTCTCCTGGCAGAAAGCAGCCACAGGCTGCAGGACCTGCTCATGGCCGAGGTGTAAGGCCTGCGCCAGTGAGAGGAGCCTGGAGGGAGGAGAAGATTCCAGGACAGCCACAGGATGGATGCTCACTCGCCCACAGGTGCTCAGCTCACCTATGGGTTCTTCAACTGGGACGAGGGACTTCAAGAAACTGAGCCAGAAAATCACTTGGTTCAGCTGGATCTCATAGGGTTCTTCTAGACTAAAAACAATGACGTGGATCGACGTGGGGTCATTTGCAGCAAAATAGTCATAACAGCAGAAGTACACAGGATTCCCAGAGAACTCCCACACGCTGAAGTCACCAACTCCTATGGAAAAGAACAAATGGAGATTCCCATCTGGAAACATCATGTCAAATTTCTTTTATTTTTCCTATTTATTTATTTATATGGGGGGAGGAGTCTTTTGGTGAGCACTGGAAAACCTGCCAAATTCTAAAAAACCTGCCAAATTCTAAAAGAAAAGAACTCTTTTCTTTATATAAGCAATATATAGTTAACATAAAAAATGTAGAACTAACGCCTGAAACTACTATCCAGAAGTAACCAGTATAAGCATTTGGGGTGTAACCTTTTGCCTCTGCATCATATAGATGTTTATTTGTTGTAACCCAACTAAGATAACAAGGCATCTATTATATTTAATTTCCTTTTATTTTCTTTCTTTCTTATTTTATTTTTTTGGACACAGAGTCTTACTCTGTCACCCTAGGTAGAGTGTAGTGGCATCATCATAGCTCACAGCAACCTTAAACTCCCGGGCTCAAATCCTTTTCCCTCACCCTCCCAAGTAGCTGGGACTACAGTTGCCCACCACAACTGCCCATCTTCCTTTTATTTTCTTTGTTTATATACTTATATTTTTTATTTTAGATTAATATGAGGGTGCAAATGATTAGGTTACCTTGTTTGTGTTTGTTAGGTAAGGTTCAAATTGCTGTTGAGCCCTTCACCCAGGGGTGTGCTGCATATCCTTACACTGTGTGCATTAGATGAGAGCCCACCAAGCCCCCTTCATCCCCCCCCACCAAATTTCAATCATTTTTCTTAGCACTAGAGGGGTTCCAAGGAGGGGTGGCGATGTCCACGGCATTCCCCTGTCTATGTAACATCTTGTTATGATTGTATATGGTTTGTCCCCACTAAAACTCATATTGGAAGTTGATCCCAGCATGGCATTGTTGGGAGGTGAGCCCTCAGAGGAGGTGTTTGGGTCAGGGGCAAATCGCTCCTAAAACTGCATTAGTTTTACAGTAATGGATTGGTTCTCCCAAGAGTTGTTTGTTAGGAGGCCGGTGTCGATGGCACATGCCCTGAGTCCTAAGCAGCTACAGCATGGTGCCATTTCAGAGTCCAGCCTCCACAGCTTCCATCCTGCCTCGGGCCCCAACGTCCCCTCTATCAGCCCACCTGCAACCGCCTCTTGTCTGGCTGCTGCCACCAGGGCTGAAGTATGAGCTGTCGGCAGTGACCCTACTTATACTCACTTTCATCCACCTTGAGACCGAACCACCTGCCCAAAGCTAGCACAGCTGCAGCCGCCAGGTCGGAAGCCCCTGTTGCATGCTCCCCTGCAGGTTACACAGGGCTGTTACTGCTGAAGGCAGCCTGCTCCCCCAGAAGCAAAGCTGCAGCACAGCCCTGTCGCTCCCACCCAAGCATTCTGCTGTGGGGACCCCATCCCTGGTCTCCACAGCCAGCAAGTGCATGCACCACTAGGGTACTGGAGGACAGGTTTGCCGGGCCTGGATGTATCCCCTCGCAGTGCCCAGGTATGCCATCCAGCAGGCTGTACATTGCCCAGCTGGTCCACCACCACTGAGACCTGAGTACTGCTCCTGGAGGCCGGAGGTACTTCTATCACCATGACTGGCACCCACCCACACATGTCACCTGTGGATACTGGCCTGCTCAGCCCATTGCAGCCACTGTAGTACCACTCGGGAGCCAGAGGCTTGTCCCACCTCTGCTATTGCCATCATCCATGCCATGTTCACTGCCCAGGGTTCTGAGAACCACTTGCCCAGCTTACTGCACATAAGGCCAAGAATTGGCCCACCTGGGCACACTAACACCAGTGCCAGCATATGCTGCCTGTGAGCCAAGGCCAGGCATGCTCAGCCCACCACTGCCACCCCCAGGGTCCAACAACTGGACTACCTGGTATTCCTTTTCTCAGCAAAACTTCACCACAGCCTCCACTATCACAGACACCACTGTGATATTTATAGGCAGAGGGACCATATAAGGACTAGACTACCTGCACACACCCAGGATCACAGCCAAAGTGCCCCACCCCAAACACCATAGGTACAACTTCAGGGAATAGTTTTCTCCCCTATGAAAACAAATTCAAAAAATTAGAAGAAGTAACTATTACATCAGATGCACAGATATCAATGTAAGGACACAAGAAATATGAAAAAGCAAAGAAATATGATGTCTCCAAAGGAGCGCAGTAACTTCATTGGAGCAAAAGATTCCAATGAAAAAGAAATTTTAAAACCCCACAAAAAGAATTCAAAATAATAATAACAATAACAATAATAATAATGATGAAGTGAGATACAAGAGCATAGAGAAAAACAATACAAAAAAATCAGAAAGATGATTCAGGATATTAATGAGAAATTTATCAAAAAGATAGATATCATAAGAAAGCTGAAAGCTTTTCCTCTAAGAAGTGGAATAAGACAACGGTGGACACTTTTACCACTCCTAATCAGCAGTCCCAGCCATAGCAATCAGGCAAGAAAAAGAAATAAAAGGCACCCAAATTGGAAAAGAGGAAGTCAGACTGTCTCTATTTGCAGATGATATGATTTTATATCTAGAAAAGCCTAACAACTCACCAAAAAGAACTTAGATCTGATAAATAAATTCATAATAAATACGTAAAAAGCTGCAGGATAAAAAAGCAGCTTATAAAATTCACACACCAATACTGAACTAGCTGGGAAAGAAAATCAAGAAGGCAATCCCACTTAGAACAGTTACTATACAAATGAAATACCAAGGAGATGAAAGACCTCTATAAGGTAAAATATAAAATAATGATAAAAGAAATTTAAGAGGACACAAAGAAATGGGAAGACATCCTATGGTAATATGTCAGAAGAAGTAATGTTGTGAAAAGGACCATACTGCTCAAGGCAATCTATAGATTCCATGAAATCCCTATCAAAATACCAATGTCACTGGGCACTGTGGCTCATGCTTATAATCCTGGTGCTTTAGAAAGCCAAAGTAGGAGGATCATTGAAGCCTAGAGTTTAAGAACAGCCCAGGCAACATAATGAGATCCTCACCTCTAAAAAAAAAAAAAAAAACTTAAGTACTTGGCGCCTGTGACTCAAGAAGCTAAGGCACCAGCCACATACACCTGAACTGGGTTCGAATCCAACCCAGGCCTGCCAAACAACAATGACGGCTGCAACCAAAAAATAGCCGGGCACTGTGGTGGGCGCCTGTTGTCCCAGCTACTTGGGAGATGGAGGAAGGAGAATTGCTTGAGCCCAGGAGTTGGATGTTACTGTGAGCTGTGATGCCACAGCACTCTACCCAGGGCGACAGCTTGAGGCTCTGTCTCAAAAAAAATTAAAAAATTAGCTGACGAGTTGGCAGGCACCTGTAGTCCCAGCTATTCTGGAGGCTCAGGTGGGAGGATTGCTTGACCTCAGGAGTCTGAGGTTGCAGTAAACTATGACTTGCTACTGCACTCCTGCCTGGGTGATAGAATGAGACCCTATCTTATAAAAGAAAAAAAAAAAAAATACCAAAGTCATTTTTCACAGAAAAAAATCAACAACATAGAATTTATATGGAGCAAAAAAAGAGCCTGCATAGCCAAAGTAATCCTTACTGAAAAGAACAAAGCTAGAAGCATCACACTATCTGACTTCAACATATATTGCAAAGCTACAGTAACCAAACAGTTGGTAATACCAACCAAACCATTGGTAATATCACATAGAGAAATAAAGAGCCATGGAAGACAATAGAGAACCCATAAATAAATAAATATATTTATAGTCAACTGATTTGAGAAAGGTGCCGGAACACAAATTGGGTAAAGAATACCCTCTTCAGGGGGTGGAGACAAGATGGCGGACTAAAGCCAGCTTTCCACAGAGGCTCCCGTCCAGAAGGAGAGTTAAAGGATTGAAATTTAGTAAGTAACCTGGAGAATTCGACCTATACCAAGAGAGAAGGTTGGAGATCGCACATCAACACCACTGAGGCGAGCTGAGACCACAAGGATGCAAACAAAAAGGTACAAAATCCATCACCAAGCAGACGGGAGTCTCCCCTCCCGCCACGAGTCCAGCTTAAGGGCCCGACAAACAACAGGGCAGAAATCAACAGCCCTCCCACTTCATTTCACGGAAGCGATGCTCTAAAAACTGGTCCTACCCCCCCTACTAGGGTGCCATGGCTCTCCCTTGCCAGACTTAAAACTCTATAAAACTTTGAATATCATTCCCAGCAGTCCAGCACTCCCCTCCACTCACACACAGGTCTGGAGGGCTGGAGGTCTATCCCCCAGGAGTTCGGATCCCTGGGTGATTTATCGAGGGGAGGGGTGTGGACAGAGCCCAAGTTGCGACTGACCAGTGCTGACTCCGAGGCATGAGAGTGAGGAAAACGCACCCAAGGGGAAGTCACGCCACGGCGTCACTTCCCTGTGACACGATGCACCAGCCTTCTTTGACCAGCCATACAGCTAATCTCCCCGTTTGAAGCGCTGACCTGTCAGCACTCACTCCCCACCCTCCCTCAGGGGCCTGGGGAACTGTCCCCAGAGGAGGTCAGATCCTTGGGCGATTCCTCCAGGGGAACGAACCGTCCCTGAGCTGCGGCTGGACAGTGCTGGCATGAAGGCACGCCAACGAGAAGGAGGAGCCACGTCTCGGTGGCACTTCCATGCAGCGCGGGCTACATAAAACCGAGTGAGAGCTTCCAGCACTGAGCCCCCAACACCCCCTCCCACTTTCACTTGGGGATCTGGGCGCCTGCCCCCCAGAAGTCCGGATTGCTGGGGGACCTTTTGTGGGGAGCTCAGGGCCTGAACTGTGCTGTCTCTGGGGCGCGGAAGTGAGAAGCCGATGGTTGGCTCCAGAGCGGCGGTTCCCAGATAAATAGAGCTGCAGGTCCCAGAGAAGCAGAGCGACAGCTGCTTTCTGGCAGCGGAGAAACACGGCTGGGCTCGGGGCACTCTCCTTCGCCCCAACCCTCAGATTTGGAGGCCTGTCCCGCAGTAGTCTGGATATCTGGCTGATCTCTCAAGGGGTGTAGACAGAGTATCAACTGTGACTGGTCAGTGAAGGGTGGATAGCCGGTTTTTTTTTTTTTTTTCTTTTCTTGGTTTGTTTTTTTTTTTTAACAGCAAAACGGCTCACTTCTAAATATAATGAAGCCACACCCCCTGTCTCCCTGGGCAACCAGTGGAGGCCACCCGGGAATAAGGAATTTGCTTTTGCTTTGTTTTGTGACACTGCTTACAAACCCAGAAACATCCGAAATTCACCTCCAGCAGCAAAGACATTTGAACTCAGAACAGACTGTCTTCTGCAGGTGATTTTATCAGAAACAGAGACAGAATTCTACAAAATTGTCCTGTCCTGCTCTGTTCTGTTCTGTTAGCAACATCGATCAGTGGCAGAACTAAATCTGAGTGAACACCCCCCACACACCTTCATCAAGCACCCAAGAATGTCAGGTCTCACCTCCTCCTGTTAGATAGCAGCAGACTGCAGAGGACAGGCGTAACACCTTGTGATTCAGGCAGGTGCAAACCCCTGCAGTATCTGTTCATTACAGGCAACTCGGTCAACCATCTAAAGAGATACCAGTGACTGGGTCCGATGGAGTGGCAAAGAGGGGAACAGACTGATCTATTTGCTAGGTGGCTTCTCCTGACTCCATGTAGCACTGGAGTAAGCCATAGCAGAGTTTTCATCAGCCCCCTGAGATCCAGTCCCCAGAGACCTCTTGAACTCTCCCACCCGAGACAAGTGCCGATTGAGACAATTGATTTAGACCTTCTGAATTGAACCAACAGACTGAGGACTTTTCAGGCGGTGCCCTGAGGGTGCAGTTATAGGAAGGTTTTATTTTCCTTTTCTAATTGGTGCCAGAGGGGGGCAGGTGGAGTGACTTAACCACTGGTTTTTCCTTGCAGCTGAGACTTCAACCCAGAGTAAATGATACACTAGGGTCGAACAGGAAACAGCTGAAAACAAGACAGAACCACTGAGCCCCACCACAGCAGACAGGGCTCCAGTTTTCCAGGCCACAACACTCTACGGGCCTTTGATAAAGCCCCAGGGGTAAAAACAAAAGAAGTAAAATAACCATGGGGCGGAATCAGCGGAAAAACTCTGGTAACATGAATAACCAAAATAGATAAACCCCCCCAAGAAAAGATACGGCCGAGGCAATTGAAGATCACAGTCATAAACAACTGGCTGAGATGTCAGAGGTTGAATTCAGAATTTGGATTGCAGACAAGATTAATAAAATGAAATTAGGAATTCGAGGAGAAATTCAACAGTTGTCTCAAGAATTTGGTGAATTTTAAGATAAAACGACTAGAGGCTTAGACACACTGAAGCATAAATTTGCAGCCCTCAAAGATATGAAAAATACAGTAGAATCCTTCAGCAACAGAATGGAGTAAGCAGAAGAAAGGATATCTGACATTGAAGATAAAGCCTTTCAACGCTCCCAGGCATTTAAAAAGGAAAAGAAATGGAGAGAAAATTCTGATAATTCAAAGAAAACTCACAAACGGTTGATAGGGATCACAGAAAAAGATGATATGGCCTCGAATGACACACAAACCCTTCTGCATGAAATTATGAAAGAAAATTTTCCAGGCATACCTAGAGATTCTGAAATTCAGATAGCAGATAGCTTTAGAACCCCAGCACGATTCAACCCCAATAAGTCATCCCCTAGGCATATCATAATTAGTTTCACTAAAGTCAATATGAAGGAGAAGATTCTCAAAGCAGCTAGACAAAAGA
>CAUYPK010098179.1:0-32271 GCA_963574355.1 Loris lydekkerianus | reverse complement strand
CATGCTGTTTTGATCACTATCAATTTATAGTATAGTCTGAGGTCTGGTAGCATGGTTCCTCCTGCTTTATTTTTATTTCTGAGTAATGTCTTGGCTATTTGAGGTTTTTTCTGATTCCATATAAAACGAAGTATTATTTTTTCAAGATCTTTAAAGTATGACAGTGGAGCTTTAATAGGGATTGCATTGAAATTTTATATTACTTTGGGTAGTATGGACATTTTAACAATGTTGATTCTTCCCAGCCATGAGCATGGTATGTTTTTCCATTTGTTAGCATTTTCAGCTATTTCTTTTCTTAGAGTTTCATAGTTCTCTTTATAAAGATCTTTCACATCCTTTGTTAGATAAATTCCCAAATATTTTATCTTCTTTGGCACTACTGTAAATGGGATAGAGTCCTTGACTGTTTTTTCAACTTGACTATTGTTGGTGTATATAAAGGCTACTGATTTATGAATGTTGATTTTGTAACCTGAGATGCTGCTGTATTCCTTGAGTTTTGTAGTAGATTCCCTAGCTGCTGTATTCCTTGAGTTTTGTAGTAGATTCCCTAGTGTTTTCCAGATATACAATCATATCATCTGCAAAGAGCGAAAGTTTGATCTCTTCTGACCCTATATGGATACCCTTGATTGCCTTTTCTTCCCTAATTTGGCCAACATTTCTCTGTATCACCTTTGCCCTTGCGCCTCATGTTATCTCTTAACTGTCATTTTCTGGACATTTCTTCATGGCATAACCAGAAGCCACTCTGCCTTTGGACTATGCATAGACTCCCCAACCTGGTCTCCCCAGTACTTTTCCAAAATGCCTGCAACCAGCTTTCCAGGTCTTTTGCCCACTATGCCCGCTTCTCCCCCAACATCTGCCTTTGTTCTTTGTGCTTCCTAAACCCATTTGCCCCCTTTTTCAAGGCACAACTTCACTGCTTCCTTGTCAGGAAACCTTTCCTAATTCTTAAAACAGAAAGGAGTTTTCCATTGCACCTTCAATACAGTTTAAGGCCTCCAGAAGAGGATATAAATCAAGGAGGCAAAGATGTCTTTTTGAGGACACATTTCTAATCACAAAGGAATTACCATTCTAGCATTTTGGCTACAGGCTCAAACATACATGCACATACATGGCAGGGAAATTAGGGAGAGATTGTAGAAAAATAAATTTTTGTAAGATAAAAGTCTTAAATAAACTACTCCACAGGCTGTGGGTTTCAAAGGTTTAGCAAAGGCCTTTTGAGCAATAATTAATTGTTTAACCATTTTTTGGAGTATTCGAACTACTCTTTACCCTCGCATGCTCTGCTCTAGAGGTTGAGTAAAATGAAGGTGAGTTTGTGTTCCCAACACTGGACTCTAAATTCCATGTTTCCAGGCTTCCTCATTCTCCCCCGTGAATGACATGCACCTGACCCACGGAGCACTGAGATGCAGTGAGCTGATGGAAAGCAACTTTTAAAGAGGTTCTGTACTTGAGCAGAAGTGTTTTGCTGTGCTACATCACTGCACAGAAACAGATTGTGGTCTCAACTGTGTTCTCATGGAGCAATGAAGAAAACTGTAGGTGGGCTAGAAAGCTGGTAACTTATCTGCAAGGCAAGAGTCAATTCTGGGTGACCAGTGACTGTGCAGCCTACCTTGACAGTAGGAGAGGGAGGTCAGGAAGCTCCATTCCCAGGGCACTCATTTGAGTCATTTAGAACACAAAGACTAATTAACCCTAATTAATTCTTAAATATTGAAGCAAAACTGAAGGTTAGATTTTGGGTGGTGGTTAATTCTGTAAACCTGCTTGTTTAGACATGGGTAAATAGATGGGAACCACAAAAGAATCAGAAAAAGAAAGATCAGAAAATGCCCCCCAAATATCTTTTAAAGCTATTGTCTCACTGTAGATTATCTTAGCATAACATTGAAAAACACAGCCTCTCTAAATATCTGCCTCTAAAATAGAATTTCATTTTTTTTTTATAATCAAGCTGGTGATTTGCAATGTTCTCATTAATCTACACTTGGTGACCTTTCTGAATTTCCACTTTCCTCTGGATAAAGTTGCCCTCAGTGTGTCTGCTACTCAGAACAACAAAGGATGATTATAATGCACCAAATAACACTGAGAAAAATACCTCCTTCCAAGATTCTCTATTTTGACCTTGCTATTTTTCCTCAGCAGAGCACATGGGCAGAATTATCAGAAGGGGAAGGCCTAAGTGTTTGAAAACAGTAAAAAAAAGGAACCTGTCTTTTCTTGCTATTGAGGCCATAGTGAGCAATATTTTTAAAGTGAATCTACTATACATGTACCACAATTTGCTAGTCCATTCGTGGGTCAAGATGGATTTTAGGGAAAAAATGGACTTTGCAAAACAAAAAAAAATTGTGAAGTTCTCATACCAGTTTGCAAAATTAAAAGTGAGAATTGCAGGTCTTCTTATCAATCCTTAAAGATTATTATTAACAGATTCCTTAATTTATTACATTATCATGTTATATAGATTATTGAACCAGTTGATTTCCTTAAGGATACAGTCATGGATCTTAGAGGGATCTCCAAGATAGCCCAGCTTCTCCTTTTTATTGTTGAGATAGATGGGTTAGTTGCTTAGGTAGAAAAGTTGATAGATAAGTATAATAAACCTCTCTAGTTTCAAAATGAATTTGAAGCTTTAAGGCAGATCAACTCCTTCCATACTGGCAATTATTGCCAGGTATTAACCCAGAGTTTTTATAAAGGATGGAAATGCCTTTTAGGTAGACTTCCCTTGAGTCTAATACATAACAACTTCTGGCATTTACAATACCTAACTGTCCCACAATGTCAAATGAGTTCTTCACCACCCATTTAAACTCTAAACCAGCGCTGTGTAATATAACTTTTTGCCATGATGGAAATCTTCTATGTTGTCCAATCAAATAGCTCCTAGCCACATGTTGCTATTTAAATGTAAATTAATTAAAGGTAAATAAATTTTAAAATTCAATTCCTCAGTCACATTTCCAATGCTCAATAGCTATATATGGCTAATGGTTAGTGTATTGGACAGTGAAGGTACAGAATATTTTCTTCATCATAGAAAATTCTATTGTGCAGCTTTGGTCTAAGCCATCAAAGGCACTTTCAAAAAATCCTCAAAAGCAGAGGTGCTATGATTGCTTATCATAAATAATTTTAAACTGTCTTTGTTACAAATGCTTTTACATATTAAAATTTTTTCTCTCATACACACACACACATACACACACATACATACTCACACAGACATGTATGCACACTCATTCTAACTTCTAATAAAATATTTGAAAATAATTTTTATTTCAACAAAAGATTTCCCACCATAATATTATTTTATCCCCACAAGAACCTTAAATGAGATTATGAATGGTCAGGATGATATGGCCTGTAGACTTGTTTTGTTTTGTTTTGTTCTGTTTGGACACAGGGTCTCATTCTGTTGCCTGGGCTACAGTGGAATGGCACCATCACAGCTCACTGCAGCCTCAGACTTCTGGATTCAAGTAATCCTCCTGTCTCAGTCCCCTGAGTACCTGGGATTACAGGTATGTGTCACCAGGCTTGGCTAATTTTTTATGATTTTTACAGACAGGGTCTAGCTGTATTGCCCAACCTGGTTGCTTCAGTGTGCCTTGAGGTTAGGAACTGACCTCACTGAGGGCAGCTCTAACCTCAAGGGATCCTCTTTTCCTTGGCCTCCCAGGGTACTAAGATTATAGGAATGAGCCACTGCACCTGACTCCAAATATATTTTACTATCCCAGTTCACAACTGAGAAAACTAAACTCCACAAAGGTTAAGCAACCTGTTCAGAGTCAGAACCAGAAGTTGGATGGGAGTTAAGATTTAAGCATATATTCTACTAATGTGGTAATAAAAAAAAAAAAAAGATTTGAGCAAAGGTTTTCTATTTTCAAATACAAATTTTAGTTTAACCAGTCACAAATTTATATCATTCATTCATTTACCACAATGTATTAAGTATCCACATAAGCCAGACACTGTGTAGGTCCTCATATACCAAGATTAATAAGACATGCTCCCACTATTAAGGAGTTCACAGTCTAGTAGACAAGACAGAGAAGTCAAATTGGCAATTTCAATCTGCTGTGACACAGGCCAGAACAGAGAAAGTGAAAGATCCTGCAGGAACACACAGGGGGAGCACTTAGCCAGGTCTTAGGAGAGGAAGCAGGGGAGAATCAGAAGCTTCCCTGAAGAAACCACTGCTATGCTAACAGCAGAAGGAAGGGCACATGTGGGCTTGCTGAAGATGAAGTTGCAGAGTGTTCTAGCAAAGAAAACACCATGTGCCAGGGTTTAAGGGGTGGCAGTGAGTTTCTCAGCACCTTCACGGAACTCACATTACAAGTCAGATTTTCTCACATACTTGGGTTTAATTTCTCTCCTTCATCTCATTCTTCTCTTTTATTTCCAGCTGTGTTTAATCCACAGGGCATAGGTTTGGTTTTTTGTTCTTTTTTTTATTCCTTCCACATACAATGGAGTTTTCTCTATCTCCACTGTCTCTAAGTTGCCCAAATCATGATCTCTCTTGCCTCTGCAGCCTTCATTCTTCTTAATGCCTTAGTTCTTAATAGTGACATAGACTTTTGGCCCTTTATTCCTCATAATCTTTGCCAACTGACCCCAAAAGCCTTCCCCAGCACATACACACACACAAACACTTGTGCACATACATGATTCATTTCCCAAGAGAGGACACAACAGGTGTGCTTCTGCGTGTTCTATGTGTTACTAATTCCTATCATCAGCAAATTAGCAAACATTTAATGAGTGCCCACCATGTTCCAGGCACTATTCAAGGCACAAAAGATAGTCCCAGCTCTGTTAAAGTATACATTCTAGTTGAGGAACATACAATAAAGAAGGAAACACATCTGCCTGTGAATGAAGTTTATTTACACATATCTATGCATGTTTTTACATAAATGACATTATACCATACATATGTATGATTCTGTAACTTGCTTCTTTTCACTCTACTGTATGTTAGGGGTGTCTTTCCTTGCCAATATGTGTTGATCTATGTGATCCTCTTTAACCACCAAGGACACCACAAGCAGCATGCAGAAGCAGCTTTACCCTTCCTCTACCATCGCCCCTTTCTGACAGAAGCCTAGAGCTTCGGCTTCCACACTACACACTGTTGCCTGGCTCCACTTTGAACCCAGACGACATCTTGAGCCACTTCTAGAGCACATAACTGTCTCTTTCCTGTCTAAGCTTTTGATTGTCCCTGGGGGATGCACTTGACAGCAGACAATGCACCCCCAACCTTGATCCATAGCCCATAACAATCAGCCACAATCTGCAGGACCCTAATAGCTGAAATTACCTTCTACTACATGTAATTAAGTCCAATCAGGGAACTCAAGGTATCTAATCTGAGCTCCAGTTCTGATTCTCTCTCCCCAGATACTTCTTTTTTTTATTATTATTATTATTATTATCATCATTATTTTGCAGTTTTGGCTGGGGCCAGGCTTAAACCCACCACCTTCAGCATATGGGGCCAGCACCCTACTCCTTGAGCCACAGACACCACCCTTTATTATTATTTATAAGGAAACTTGTTAAAATGTTATGCATGTCTACCAAAAAGCCCCTAAGAATATGATGCAGATGTACAATGAGGAAGAAGGGTAAATAAAATGTAGAGTAGACAAATGGGGAAATAGTATGCAGTTATAAATATTATGCTTACAAAATCAAATTGTGTTAATATTCAGATTTTTGTTTTTTAATTTTCTGTATTGCAGTAATTTCTCCTTTTACCGATCACATTATTTTATAGCAACTTCCTGACAGAACCAAGGTCTGTTTCTCCACCCTTTAAATCTGGGATTGGTCATGTGAGAAACTTAGAAACAAAATGCAATTTTCCCTGGGAGTTATGTGTTAATGTAAAACCCACAAATAAATTTTCCTAAGTGATCAATAATTAGGGATTATAACCTAGCACCTTCCTCAGACTGAGCTTCATATGACACATAATCCAGAAGGCAAACATTTACTTTGCAGTCAGATTGAGCAGAGTTCTCATTAAAGGCTCCACCAGCTCCCGGCTCTGTGACCTCAGACAGGTTCCCCAGTGACAACTCTACCACATGCACTCTAGCTACTCCAAACCACTGGCTCCTGAACATGCCATTCTTCCTCTCACCCCCGTTACATATTTCCCAGTCCATCTATCTGAAATAATAACACAAAAATTACCACTTATTGTGCACCTACTATGTGCCAATCCCTATGTCAACCACTTTATTCACATTATTTCACTCAGAAAAACTCTTGAGATGACAGACTGATTTTCCCACCTAAGAATTCTATGTTATAACATTAATTAATTTTAAGTGTGTATTCCAACAGCTTTTAGTAAATATGAGCAGCCATCACTATAATCCAATTTTAGAACATTTCTATCACTCTAATTAAAGATCCCCCTGTCCATTTGCAGTCATTCCCTACTCCCAACACCAGCTCCAAGCAGTGACTAATCTATTTTCCATATCTATAGATTTTCCTTTTCTGGAAATCTCACATAAATGGAATAAAATACGTGATATCTAAATGTGTGCCTTCTTCGATTTAGCATAATGTCTTTGAGGTTCACCCACACTGGGGAATGTATCACAACTCCATTCTTTATTACTGCAAGTAGGATTCCATTCTATGGATATACTACATTTTGTTTATCTTTTCTGTGGTTGATGGACACTTAAATTTTTTCCATATTTTGGCTATTGTGATTAATGCTGCATATTTGCCTTCTTATGGACATTTGACGGATTGAATTATTGGTTCCAATTCTGCATTCCTCTATAATATAATAAGATATATTTCTGTGCCCCTTTTCAGGTAACCTTGCAGTGCCTCCCACTGTGGGTAGAGTATACTCTTTGCCCTAGTAAAGTTAGGCTTGGCCATGTGAGCTGTTTGACCAATTGGTAGGACAGGTCCAAGATGAGGTCTTAAATGGCATAGCATGTTTCCCCTTATTCCTCCTGAACTTCTGTCCTCTGCTATGAGAAACAATTTCCCAGCTGGCAGTTGGTTCCTAAAGAAGACATGTGGAAAATACCTGAATCAAATTCTCAGCCTCTAAAACTAAACTCAGCCAATCTCAGGTGAGCCCAGCATCAGCACTGACCTCACCAATTATAGGCTATGTGTGAGAAAATTATATGTTAATTGTCACTGACTTTCAAGAATGGTTTGTTAGACAGCATGACTATTGCAATAGCTGACTAATATATCTAATGCCCCTCTTAGTCCCCAATCCACATTACTTACAGTTACCTATTACAGTTACCTATTCCTATACCATATACTATATACACACACACACAGTGGCCATAAAGTTCATGTGCAATTTAAGATAGTTTAACATAGTAAATTACACATGAATTTTATATCCATCCTGTATATGATTATGATCTATGAGAGGACTTCACACTGACTATTAAATTACCCTTTACTTTCACCTATATGGTCATTTTCATGAAAAACCCAAAAATTTCAGGGGACTGTCTTTTACGCTGGGATTCCTTGTACATGGTAAGCACTCAGAGGTTTCTTTAATTGTTTTTGGTACATACAGCTTTTTCCTGGAACTAACAGATTATATCTCCTGTGAATACTGAGCATTGTCAGTATCTCATGAACAAAATAAATTCTCATTTTTATATTTTCCTTTCTATTTTCTATTTTCCAGTCTACTCTCCTTTATAATTTTAATGACCTTTTTATATTTGTTCTCCCTGGATTCTCACAACAACTCAATTTCATTCCCATTTCATAGATCACAATGAGAGAATAAGTGATGTTATCTAAACAAGGTCACACAGCAAGGAAGGAGTAGAACTAAATAAGACTCAATAGACTTAGGAAACTGATCACACACGGGGTGCCTTTGACCTTTTTTCTTTAAACCTGACTCTTTATTTTGCATGTCCTTTACTTTTCTGCTCTTGAGGCAGTACATATGTCATTGGGATTATAAATGTCTGCCCTTCCTATTTCCATTCTAATAAACTGATTTTTTCCCCACATTATTGGGCAACCAGCTTTCTGAATCATCAGCTGCCTGTCAATCAGATATTGAATGTTGACATGTTTCCCAAAACCTGATGCTAGCTCTGTCTTTTATTTCTAGATGATTTTAGTATGAAATATTCTGTACAACTTCTCCACTTGACCAAATTATTGTGTTTCCTTGGGCCTCTATAAAGACATTTTATAACCTCATCTATTCATCTATCAATTCCTATTTTATGGGCATCACTCTCCTTTGGCGTATTTTTGTGTATACAGTTGAGGGGTTTTTTGTTTGTTTGTTTTTGTTTGGTTTTTTTGTAGATCTTCATCCCTTGTCATTTCCTTTCCTTTTCCCTGAAACTTCCTTTTGAAAGACTAACACTCGTAACATTTTGCATCCTTTTGTATGAATTATTTCAACAACAGCAGCAAAATGCCCCTTCACTGTGTATATTCTGTCTTTGGGTTACTTGTTTGAGAATCCAAATGGATTACACTCTTAAAATAAGTTTAAATTGACAAAACGGAGTCAATAGAAAGAGAATAATGAAGTAACTTTTTCCTTCCACTTAGAGGCCTCTTCAGAATGAATTAAAATTATGTGTTGTGTGTTGAGTCAAAGAAGCCAGGAAGATGGGAAAAGATAAGAAGCACATTCTGAACATTGCAAAAGCTGTATTAACACAGGAGAAAAAATAGAAGAGGTAAATGGTTGATCTGATACTTTTAAGGCAACCATAATTATTAATTTTCAGTTACTTATCTCCAGCTTTTATTCATCTATCCATTCGACATAAATTTATTGATATCTTACTATGAATTAGCAATTAGCAAAGAATCTTGCCCACAAATTGGCATTCAAAAAATATTCAGTGAACTGAATTAAATTGCTTAAGTAATGAAGATGCAAATATAATGAAGACAGTGTGGTTTCTTGAGTTTAAAGTCTGAAATGGAGGATAAGAGGCTTCATATCTATTAGAGAATACAATAGGTACTGGAAATTTTTAACTTAATCTCTCATTTAATCCCAATAGCTCATATTTTAGAGATAAGAAAAGTGGAGAAGTAAATTGCTTAGGAATACATTGAGTGAAGTAGCAATAAACCCAATCAACATATTTAGGAATTTATTTTTCTCACTTAACAAGAAGACAGGTGACTTGCTGAACAATATTGGGATCTGCATTTCTTTAATCCTTTTGGCCTACCTTTCCTTCTACAACAGTGGCTCTCAATCTGTGGGTCGCGACCCCTTTGGGGGTTGAACGACCCTTTCACAGGGGTCACTTAATATCAGATATTTACATTATGACTCATAATAGTAGCAAAATTACAGTTATGAAATAGCAACAAAAATAATTTTATGGTTGGGTGTCACCACAACATGAGGAACTGTATTAAAGGGCAGTGGCATTAGGAAGGTTGAGAACCACTGTTCTACAAGGAAGAAAGACCTCATGGTCATAAGATGCCTGCTGCAGTACCAGATATCACATCCACATTAAAGACAGTAATAAGGTGACAAGGAGAAGAATAGTACTAGTACTAGGAGTACTAGTACTGCTTCTTTTAATAGCAGAGAAGCAGATTTAACACCATAATATTTTATACACATTATCTTATTTAATTAGTTGTCTTCTCTTAGACACACTTCTTTTAGAAGTTCTTTTGGTAAGGATCTGTAGTGATCAAATTTCTTAGTCCTAAATGTCTGAAAATTTACTTATTAAACATGTAAGTGAATTATAATTGAGCTGGGTATAAAAATAAGTTCCGCATTAGTTTTCATCAGGATTTCAAAGATATTTCTTCATGATCTTCTTCAATTCAATGTTGTTGAATAGAAATCTGGTATCATTCTGAATATTGCTCCATTATAGTTAGTGTGCCTTTTTGCTTGTTATATCTTAAGTATCTTGTTTTTCCTTAATGTCCTGAAGTTTAATTATAATGTATTTTTATTTACTCTGATCTGCAGTTTGTAGGTTCTATAAATCTGAAAACTGATCATTTCAGACATTGGGAAATTTTTGTTTATTATCTTTTTATGTATTGCCTTTCTTCCATTCTCTTTTAATTTTTCTGTCTGTAACTCTTATTAGAATGCTTAAAGAGTTCTTTATTTCCATTTTTCAATATCTTTATCTCATACTTCTGTCAAAGAATAAACATGGGCATTCAGTTTGGTTAAAAGCACAGCTGAAATTTATCTGAATTAAGAGGATCCAACATATATAAAGTAATTGCCAGAGAATAAAGGT
The DNA here is from genome assembly GCA_963574355.1 of Loris lydekkerianus. NCBI lineage: Eukaryota > Metazoa > Chordata > Mammalia > Primates > Lorisidae > Loris > Loris lydekkerianus. Next base: position 21,934 of record CAUYPK010098179.1, on the reverse strand, counting down.
TAAGACAGAGTTTATAACTGAAAAAAAAAAAAAAACAACACATTTTATGGAAAAGTGAGACTTACTTTTTATGGCTTATGGTGATGTTTGGCTAAAACTGTGTGCCCTTGAGCAGACTAACACAATGGTCAGGAAGACAGCTCAAGTTACTTATGTATTTACTATGAACTATTGTGATCTCTCCCATGGAATGCTTGTGGCATGCTTTTCTAAGGTTTGTGGCTACCGCTGCCCTTCTGTTGGCCTCTCCACTTCAGTTACCTACGATTGTACCATTCCCCTTGTTATTATTCCTCATTTTTCATTTCTTATTCTCATCAATCAGCTCATTGATTCACTCTATAGCTAGCTCAATATGCTATTCAGAAATTGAGGATTCTTTTTTTGTTTGTTTGTTTTTTGATAGCAGTAAGTGGACACATTAGACCAACTTGTATAACTGGCAAGCTGGTCTGTGCTGTCAGCTGAGAGTTCAGCCTACTCTGGGAATGAAGGACCTTCACTTCTCTCCACTGGGGCCTCAACAATGGGGTGCTTAGGCTTCATCATGGGGTGGGATAGTTCCAAAAGAAAGTGCTCTAAGAGACCCAGGTAGAAATTATATTAGCTTTTATGACTTAGCCTTGAAAGCTCTGTAGCACCTCTTTTGCCATAGCCATAAGTCTAACCAAACATAAGGGATGGGCCTAGAGATTGCATCTCTCGGGAGGAAGAGAGTCAAAGTCACAGTATAAGATATAATGTGGAATGGGAGATGTTATGGCTACTTAAGAAAATATAATCTGTCACATTATCTCTCTTTTTTGACAGTGACTTTCCTAGGATCTGTGAACATTTTTGTGTATGTTACTCATTTATCCTGATCCCTAGTGGTGAGGCTGTCTCATGACAGCAGCTGCTTCAGACTCACAGAGAAGATGCTACAAATTTCAGAGCCCTTTGCAGTGGTGGGGTGGCCTCTACTTACTGATCTGGCTCTTATTTTGCTTTTCTTTTCCCCATTAAGAAACATCTCCCATTTCTAGCACATAGACAATCTTCTTTGTTGTGTAAAGCTTGGCTAGGTATTTTTTTTATTATTATAATTTCAGTGATGTGTTGTATGAGTGGAAGATTTTATCATTTCTTTAACCCATCATACTGAACATAATTTACTGAGGTTGGAACTTTAATTGTTCATATTTTATAGTTAAAGAATCTGAGGCTAGAAAGGTTAAGTGACTTGTGTAAACTTGAGAAATTGAAACCAGTTTGACTCCAAAGTTACTGCACTCTACTCCCTCCCTGTTAAAAGTGCTTGTTCATGTCCAAAATATTATGACAGATAAATGGGACAGATTTCATCAACTGCCCATATAAATCAACCCCATTCCCTTGTAATCAAACCTCATATAAAGTATTTTAGTATCAGTAGATATAGCTTATGAAACTTTGATAGCTTGATTCTAGCAGCTTCTTTTCCTATGATATCAAAAGATATATGTCACCATTTGAGAAAACAAATCCTTTACCAGGAGAAATTATGGTTGTATAAACTATAACTGGTACTTATTAGGCAGCAGAATCATAGGTAACTTTTAAAATAGTATTTCATAATAAACTTAAAATTTTGTGCTTAAGACAGGAGCAATTAACTTTGTAACCCTCTCAATAAGATTTCTGATGTTTTTCAAAATGTGTCATTTACAGGAGCTGGCTCCTTTGCTCTGCTGTGGAGCATGGATAAACCAGAACCACCCTTGGGGAGCGAGACCATAATATTTAACCTAAAACAGGCATCCCAGCTTTAGCATTATTATTTATGGATAACCAACTTACCTAGAACATGTTGCTTTAATTTAAATTATATTTCAAATTTGCATTGAGAATCCTTATTGGACCCTTCTTCACTATCACATCCACCAAGTCATTTCTATTCTTTTTTCTCTCCCATTCTCAGCATGTAGCAACCTAATGTGAAACTCTTGATCAAGCACCAGAGCAGGGGTTCCTACAAGTGGAGCAGTACAATCACAAATAAGGTAGAAGTAAAAAAGTCACACACATAAAATTTTAAACCATGGCACTAACATGAGCGTTAATAACTTTTTATTTTGCCAAGTATATTAAAACTTTTTTTGAAACCAGTATTTCCTAACCAAGGGTATGTATATTTTCAAAGACTGGGAAAAATATAAATCTCATACTTTAAATTTTATTTTTTAATTGACAGATAATAATTATATGTATCTATTATATATAACATGGCATTTTTAAATACCTATATATTTTGAAATAGCTAAATGGACATAATTAATATATGCTTTATACTTTGGTGGTGCATAGTGACAACATGTAAAATCTACTCTGTTAGTAATTGTCAAGAATATAATCAACTGTTACTAACTGTGATTACTGAGTTACACAATAGATCTCTTAAACTTATTCCTCCTAATTGAAATTTATATTCTTTGACCAACATTTTTCCTCTCCCCTGCTAATGCAGCCCCTGGTGACCACTATTCTATTCTCTACTTCTATGAATTCAACTTTTTTTTCTTTTTTTCAGTTTTTGGCCAGGGCTGGGTTTGAACCCACCACCTCCAGCATATGGGGCCGGGCCCTACTCCTTTGAGCCACAGGCACCTCCCTATGAATTCAACATTTTTCGGTTCCACATACATGTGAGATCATGTGGTATTTGTTTTTCTGTGCTAGGCTTATTTCACTTAGCATAATACCCTTCAGCTTCATCCATGTTGTTATAAATGATAGAACTATCTTATTTTCCAAAGCCAATTAGTATTTTATTGTCCCTACACCACACTCTCTTTATCAATTCATTAGTTGATGAACATTAGGTTCATTTCATATCTTGGCTATTGTGAATAATGCTGCAATAAAAATAAGAATGCAGATATCTCTTTGACACACTGATTTCATCTCCTTTGGCCATATACCCAGAAGTATGATTGCTAGATCATATGGCAGTTCGATTTTTAATTTTTTGAGAAGTTTCCATACTGTTTTCCACAATGGCTTTACTAACATACATTCCCGTCAACAGTGTGCAAGTAGTTCTTTTTTCTCCATATTCTCTCCAACATTTGCTATCTTTCGCCCTTTTTTATTTCTGATTAACATTAGAATACATACATCATCTTTTTGATAGTAACCATTCTAATGGGTGTGAGCTGATATTTCCTTGTATTTTTAATTTGCATTTTTCTAATGATTTAGACCTTAAATTTTAAACATGAAAAACTCACCACATAATTTTTTTCCTCCTTAATTCTCTCATTTCTGCACAGGAGAAAGACTAGCTTATTCTCTCATTTCTGCACAGGAGAAAGACTAGCTTATACTTGGGAACTATGGCTCCAGATAACATTCATATTTGTTATTCCCCTTATTTTGTCCCAGTGCTATGCCAGTGTGAACATCACCCACCAGCTGGCACATCACTGTCCCTTTTCCTCTTCACAGACTATCATCTTAGAAGTTGACTTCTTAGTTAGTGGTTCTGCTGTGGATAACCTACAGGGACTGTAGGACAGCTTGGCCTCAGTAACCAGGCAATGCACTCTGCACACCCCACGAAACATGGGGAAGCCAACCACATAGGCTATAAGCAAATACACAGATTTCGACCTTCCTGGCATTCAATAACCCTATGTGCTTTTGTGACTTGAAAAGGTATATTATGCCTTGTAAATTATGGTCTGTTTAGCCCAAAGGCCTATTGGTGAGGTTTTGGTATCTACATTCTTCATTTGTGCTTCACCTCCACATACACAGAATGCCCAAAGTCTTCCCATACTTTGGAGCATAAGAATTTCTGGGAATTCAGAAAAATGGTTATATTTAACCCCCAATGGGCAGAAAATTACTACTACTATCAAAAGAGAAGAGTCTGAACCTTCTTAGCAGAAGCATTTATTCCTGCTGGATGTCAGACACTATTCTGGGGAAACCACAAATGTATGTCCAATTATAGGACACTTGGAGAGAGCACATTGGCCATATTCAAAGGGAGTCTTGACTTAAGTGTTACTATGGGCTAAACTGATCCCCTTGTTAGCTATTATTCCCCAAAGAGAGATGTCATTTCTAAATAGGGCACAGCATCAGAAATGTGAGAAGATGGAGTAGGTTGATCATAATTCCATTTATGTGATAATCTGCCATTTCCAATTGCAGGTGCTTCATTTTTATTGAATCTCATCATTGTATTTCACTAAATTAGGATGGTGCTCCTGAAAGCATATTCCACTAGACCAGACCACTGAAGAAAGAATTCCTTCACTTAATAAATTTGGGGAAAGATCATATAGAATTCTTTTCTTAAAGATTCACAATGCCCATTGGCACATTAAAGGCCATGGAAAACCTGCAATGAGGAAACATTATACCTACTTTTAAGTTGGACTTCCTTTTTCAAAATCAGATTTTAGGACCCTTATAGTATTTTAATACATACTTTACAGTAGAGCAAGTGTCTGCACATTTTGGGAAACCTGGACTAAGGACTAGTTCTGCCATTTATTTCATTTTCACTTGATCTGGAGATGTTCTTCTTACTATTGGTCAATCTACATGGTAACAAAAAAGTAAAATTTCCTCCAGGTAGAGTTGTGAGGTTTCAACACAGTCCAAAGGACATTTAATATTTTGCTTTTCAGATATTGCCATTTCACTCATTGATGAGACTGGAAGCATGCAGTATGTAGCATCATGTAGCCTCTTTTGCAGTTACTTACTTATACATGACTTAACTATTCTTAGACTTTGATTCTTAGACATATGGTGGCAGCCCAGGCAGCACCAACCATGATGCTTTGAACATACTAGATGCTTTGAACAAATTCACTGAATCTGATCTAATTGATTTGAAGTTTCCATCATGAATTGATCACTACTAACGTTTAGGACCAACTTGGCAGTGAGCAATTACAAAGGTTTCTCATCATCCTGCCCATAAGAGCCCATGAAATTCAACAGCTGGTTGCTGAGTGGCCACCAACAGTCTAGCTCTGTTTTAAGTAGTGTCCATTCTGCCCTCCTCTAGAAAGCCATTTTCTTCCCATTGGAAAAGGTCACCTGGCAGTTCCCTTGCTAATTCTTTCTTGTTTCTTCACCCTGAATACTCACCATGCCTTTGGAGGAGCAGAAAGGGAGAAGAGGAAAATACAAACCAAAAGAGAAAAGAGGCAATAAGCTTTAATGATGTCTTAGAACAGCCATTCCCAATCCTTTGGAGAAGACAGATCCCTTTCCAACATCTAAATATTTCTTGAACCTTAGTATGACTAGGGATTTGTTTTGAATCTCTATTAGCTGAGAATATGTTGAACAGAAACCTCTGCTAAAATAGGTAATGATTTAAAACAGTTAGGATACTTTCCATGGCAAGATACAGAAATCCAGTCACACCTAGCTTTAACAATAAGGACTTTTTTTTTCTCTCATACAACATGAAGTCCTAAAAAAGGACTTCATAGAGGGCTGATTCACTAGATCAGTGTGGTCATCACAAACCAAGGTCTTCCTATTGTGCCACTCCGCATCCTCAGACTAGCCAAACAGCAGTGTGGCACTCCATCTGCTGCGTCCAGACACTCTCTGGAAAGGTGAGAAAGTCTGTCTCTTCCCATAGTTTTCTTTTAAAGAAAGGAAATTGTTCCAAAAATTTCCTGAAACCTGTTCCTGGAGTTTCATTGGCCTACATATGTTCACCTCCCCATTCCTGGACTAAGAATGAGCAGAAATTAAGATTAGACTGAGACAGATCAGGTTTACTCCTAGATTTGGGAGTGAGGTTGGCTTCTCCCAGGATCTTGGCTGCATGAAAAAGGGGTAGATGTGTGGGGGGAAACTGAGAGGCTGTTATGAAGAAGAAGGAAGAAAAATAAATGGCTGAGCAAAACATATTGCCCATCACATCCTTTTAAATGTATTTATAGTTCACTAACATGCATTTGAAAAATAGGAATGAATAAATGTATGTGGTAATATTATATGTATATTCATTTACAACAAGTTGTGGACTATTGTGTGGTTAAAATTCTTTCAGCTTCAAGTTCCATAATATTCAACTAAAAATGTTAACCAATTGTAATTGTTTTTTTTTTTTCCACACAACAGAAATACCTACAGAAGATGTTTACAGGGTTGGTTCAGCAGTTCACTGATGAGCTTCTCTGTGATTCTCTAGACTTTCTCTTCTTAATTACAATTTTGCTATTGCTGTTCCACATACATCATCCACATGGGACAGCAAGAAGGAAAGATCAAAAGAGGAGAGGAGAGAAAAGAGCAGAGGGAAATAGGAGGGGAGGGTATTTTTCTTTAAAAATGCTCTTAGTCTAAGTTTTTCAGAATGCAGAGGCTGAGATGAAGACTTGTATAGAATAGTTGATTTGAGAATGTGATTCTCTAATAAAGAATAGGAGTTTAGGGCTGGGCATGGTGGCTCATGCCTATAATCCTAATACTTTGGGAGGCCAAGGCAAGAGGATTGACCACTTGAGGTCAGGAGTTTGAGACCAACCTGAGCAAGATAGCAAAACCCTATCTCTATAAAACATAGAAAAAAATATAGCTGGGTGAGATGGCATGCACCTGTAATCCCAACTACTCAGAAGGCTGAGACAGGAGGATCGCTTGAGCTCAGGAGTTTGAGGTTTCAGTGAGCTGTGATGATGTCATTGTACTCTAGCCTATGGGATCACATGAGATCCTGTCTCACACACACATACAAAAGGATAGGAGTTTAGGGAGCAAGTAACATGAGCAGTGAAACAAGGACAGAAGGAAAGCCCAAAGCAGAAATACTGGTGCTCAAATCTATGGGGACTTTCCAAGGAGACTTATGAAAAGCATTTCATAATTGTCCACTTAGAAGATAAACAAGGAAAGAACTTATCATCACAGATGTTTCTGCAGCCAAGGTTTGTCTCAGAGGCACTAAGTTCCCCCCCCACACACACACACACACACACACACACTGCCAGGTTCTTCTTGGATAAGGGCAGAGAACTGGGTTCCAGTAGACTTCCAGAGCTGTAGCACCAGAGAAGCCGTAGGACAGGAAGTGAGAAACACATTGCCTGGGCCTTGGTGAGTGCTGCCTTTCACAGAGCTAGTCTCCCTTACAGAGGAGCCAAGAGGATAGTGAAGTGATGAACCTGAAGGGTCCAACACAGTTTCTTTTTTTTCATGAGGGAGGAAAACTATCCTGAAGACCTTAGCAGATATCCCCTTATGTGATGTTTCATGGTCTCATTTTCTATGACTAAGTGTCATGCTCACCCCTAAATACAAAGGAGTGTGTATGTATTTGCCATTTATAGCCTCTGGAGCAAGTGAGCTTTGCCAGCAAGACACAAGAAGGTAGGTGTGCATGCCCTGATCAGTGTATGGGATTCTTATAAATTCCATGGTAAAGTTCTGTGTCCAAGGAAAGAGGAAAAAGTCATACGGATGATTTTGCAGAGAGACTACTTGCTAGTTCTTCCTCAGCATCCTCTCTTCTCTTCTTCTCCCAAATATTTGGGACAGCACATGTCTGCCCAAAACAAAGACTGCAATTCCCAGCCTCCTTGACAGCCAGGTGGGTCACATGGCTCAGGTCTAATAATGAATTTAAGCAGATATAATATGTACAACTTAGGAGTGAGAGTCAAAAGGCTCTTTGGAACCATAGTAAGGAAAAGGAATAATGAGGAAATAACACTTTATTCTGTTCCTATTTTGTTCCAAGCTGGGTCTGTTGCTTAGATGCTATTTCAATTTTGATTCTCATATCAACATATAGGAAATGCATTTTTATTTCCACTTCATAGCTGAGGAAACTGAAGTTCAAATACACATTTGAAATTAACATTGAAGACAGAGCAAGTCATGTAGAGTAGCAAGGCTATTTTGCTCAGTGACTGCCCCTCTGTTTCAACAAATGTCCCTCTTTGCTCCTCTCTTATAGGTGTTCTGAGGGTCTTTTCCCTTCTTGTAGCCACTCCCATGGTTATCAGAGTGATTCACTCAGGGAGCAAAGCTCAATGCCAAAGAAAGAAGACTGGAGTGCTTGATTGCCCAGGGAGCTTTTTCCACTACCCAAAAGGCCAGACTCACCAAAAAACAAGGGGGGGGGGGGGTAGTGAGGAAGACTGGGGCAACTGAGATGCTTGAGAGAGAAGTGAAAGTTTAGTTCTACTGGAGGGGAGAATTGATGGAGTCCTTGCATCTCCATGACCAGGGAGCTGAGAGCAAGCTGAACTGTGCTCATGCCACCAACATCAAGATACTTCCAGGTCCTCTGTACCCTAATTGTCCTACCACCTACATAAAACCCACCACCTAACAGTCTCAACATCCTGGGGTGGCAGATGGCCAGAACAGAAATGCTGTCCCCTAACCAAATGGGACTGAGGAAAACCAACGGCTATTTACCAGGAGCCAGGAGAAGAGAGGATTTCACATTCACATTATAAGGGATATCTTAGCATGGGAGAGCCATGTGGAATGCTAAGTTTGAGTTTAAAATAGATATTTGACAATTGAATATAGTAGTTAAAAGCACAGGGAAGCTCTTGTCAGTTCAGGCATGAAGGTACAAAAGCTAAAGATCAGAAAGAAAAGGGAGGAGTGAATGGGTGGAAATTAAGAACCACTAGACAAGGTGGTTGGCAGCATATGAGAGATGAAGGAAGAAGAGTAGGGAATATTGGGGTTCCCATGGACCCCAGGGAGAATAGTGAATATGCCAGTACAGGCTAAAATAAAGAAGAAAAAGAGTGGGAAGTCAGCATAGAAGGGAAGATAACTTCTGCATTGGACAGAAGGAATTAGAAGCAATGCCTGGATACATATTTTGAAATGGCCATAGAAATAGGCCTGGAACTTGGGAAAGACATCAGAGCAGAAAACAGATATGAATCCATTCAGCAGACATCTGTTGAGCAATTAGGTGCAAGACTGTGAAGTGTCCTAGCTACAAGGTTAACAAGACTTGTTGTTGGCCAAAACACATTTGAATTCGGCTGATAGGTTTTCAGTACAATACTGAGCTCTTCCAGGGGAAAAAAGTGAAAAGGGTGGAGTCAGAGGGCTGAGGTTAGGGCCTTATTAAAGGAAAACTTTAAGAGGATGGAGGGCAGCTCCAAGGCCTGCAAACCAGTCAGGGGAGAGCAGAGCTAAGTAACTAGGGGGGCCTGGTTGACTTTGCTAGTTCACTTTTGGTAATTAGCAGGAGCAAGGAACAGAATACAGGACAGTAGAGCTGGAGGTACAGGGAAGACAGGGAGCCAAGGGCATGGCCTTTCCACTCCATCATCTGGAGATGTACTTACTATTCCAAGATGGTTACAGGCAGAAACTTGGCACAGCTTTCTCCTATTCCTCCGGGAATGTAAAACTAGGAACATTTCATAAAGGAGAGAGGGACTATAAGATGGTACATTGACAAGAAAGCACAGTTGGCTAATCTTTTGTCCCCACAAGAAATCAGTGCTCATCTCTAGGCTGAAAGCATAAAGTCTTTGCAGAAGACACATTAATATAAAGTACCATGCCCTAGGGCAGGGAGAAGAGAGATGAATGGTGTGGTAGTGGTAGAGGGAATTTTAAAGAAAAGGAGGGCACCTTTTCCTTTGACACTGGGAGAGACAGAAAAGATGGAGAAGAAACAGCCAAGTTTGGGGAGAAAAGGGGCTAAGAAAGATCAGATGAAATGGCTACAATCGAATAGATTCCAGTGCAGCCCAACTGAAAGGAGTACAGTCAGAATGACAGAGGAGGGAAATCTGCTAAGCAGCCAGGGACAGCTGGCAGAGGACTGGCAAAGCCAACACTGTAGGATGCAGCTTGTGGCCCCAGGAGAGGAGCTGAGGAAGTACGACCCCCAATCCTATTGGAGCCAGCACCGTGTTTGCCCTGCAGCTGTAAAGGACAGCAGAGTCCACTATCCCAAGATCATTATAGGAAAAAGCTCAGCACAGCTCATTCCTATTCCTCCTGGATTGCAAAACTGAGGGATTATTTATACAGTAAGCAGATGCCAACCCAAATAAACTGGTCAGTAAAAATAATCACAATTTTACTATATTAAAGTATGTGAAAATAGAGTATAGCTGAACAGAAAATCCATAAAAAGGAGATTCAGATGTGCATACCAAAAGAGCTTTAGCTTCTACACGTAAAAGCTTAGCTGTGGTTGTATAAATTTAGCTAAGTTCAATGTCAGACAAAACCAGAAGTGGGGGAGATAGGAGGATTTACTATCATATAGGAGCTTTTGGCTGCACTAACAAAAAAAACCTAACCAGGAAGGACTTAACAATAAGAAAAATGAATTTTCCCACACATTAAGAAATTTCAAAGTTGGGTTCCAAAGGTGGTTAAGTAAGCAGTTCTACAAAGTCATCAAGAAACTAGATCCTCCTCCTTTTACTAATCTCCAACCTCGTCTTACTGATGTGTTCTCTTACACAGAGTTCCCCTCATTGTCTCCAGGGGGCCACCCTACTTACAGTGGCAAAGTGGTGGCATGTGAGCAACAACCTTCAAAAATGAATTCCTGCTGTGTGACTCTTTTGGCAAGCAAGGAAAACTTTTCCCAGAGCCCCACTTCAGGGCAGACTTCTGTCCATTGGACAGATTGGGTCACATGCCCACTTTAACTCAATCGCTGGCAAGAGAGTCTATTATCAGCTTAATCAAACAACACTAGGAACTGGATAATAAAAAAAAAAAAAATCAAAGTCCTATTAACAAGGAAGAATAGAGGAAATTACTATTGGATGGGCAGTCAGCATTGTCTGTCATGGATTTTGTGTTAACAAGTCAAAGAATCATGGTTCACAAATGAGCAAGGGGTTTCATCCCCTTAACTAGGACCACACAAGAATTTCAAGGTATCTGACCTAGTTACTCAGCTCAAATCCACTTTCACATATGCAAAAAATATGCTGTCCATTTCGATATCTTTAAGTATTTCAGCAGTGTAGCCTGGAAGAGAAGGATCAGACAGACCTAGCTACCTATCCCAGTCCCATGATACGCACATACATCAGTGACCTTGACCAAGCCTTTCCAAGGTAGCTTCCTTCTCTCATAATCTTATGTCTACCATGGAGATTAATAAACAAAGAATCCCAGTGTGTAATAAGTACTACGAAATACAAGGATTGTGATTATCTTCTAAATTATAATCCAAGAATTATAAATGGGCTGCCCTGATTTATAGTCTAAGCTAATCATTGCTAAAATTATTCTACTGAATTTAGCTTGTGAATATAGGTTGATAAGAGAATCAGTCCACTCTAGCATCCTAAGTACAAACTAAAGTATTTTTAGCAAAGAACTGCCAAAAGATACATCCAGTTAAAACCATAATAACAGATCAAATAAGTCCTCATCAGCAGACCAGACATTTTGCTTTCTGGTAAAAGTTAGGAATTTAGGGGAATTTATTGAAATAAATGTCACATTAGCAGAGATATTGCAAAATGCTTACCCAGAATAAATAAGAACAGTAAATAAGTACAGAGTAACTTCTTCCTATCTCTATCCAGCTATGTAACTCTCATTATGAACTTTTTATAAAGTTTCTATTTTATTTTATTTTATTTTATTTTATTTTATTTTATTTTATTTTATTTTATTATTTTATTTTATTTTATTTTATTTTATTTTTGAGACAGAGTCTCTAGCTGTTGCCCTGGATAGAGTGCTATGGCATCTTTATAGCTCACAGCAACCTCCAACTCTTGGGCTCAAGTGCTCCTCTTGTCTCAGTTTTTGTTTTGTTTTGTTTTTCTATTTTTAGTACAGATTGGGTCTCGCTCTTGCTCAGGACAGTCTCAAACTCATGAGCTCAAGCTATCCACCAACCTCAGCCTCCCAGAGTGCTGGAATTACAGGTATGAGCCACTGTGCCTGGCCTAAAGTTCCACTTTTAATCTCACTTCTCATCTCTACAACTGTTTCGGTTGCCTGTCTGATATGGCCAGTGCTATTTGGATCTGGTCCACCTCACCTTACACTTTTTTCCAGTTCACATGAGTCCTTTTCCCCATCATTCTCTCTGCCCAATACACACACCTCCACAACTCAACATCTTTCTTCCCTCCTCTCAGCCTATACGATCCTTCCACATTTTCATAAAGAGTGACAAGGCCTCTGCTCAGGGCAGATTTCTGTGAAGATCCAGCCCTCAAGGATCCTCACAATTCTCTGCATCCTTCCACACTTAACATTTCATCCAAGTTCACATGGATTATTCTGAGGGCATGCGGAATAGCAACAATGAGGGCTCTTGAGTGAGACAACACCTAAGTTCAAATCCTGGATGCACTGCTTACTAGCTCTGTGACTTTTTATACCTTGGTTCCCTCATCTTCAAAATGGGGATATCAATAGATGTCCTCCACCTAGCCTCATTGCTCATTAAACAAAATAATGCATGTAGAAACACATGCATTATTTCCTGGAACATGGTATGAGTAAAGAATTTAGTAACTGTCAGCTGCTAGCTGCTACCATTGCCTCCTCTCAAAGTGTAGTCCTACCTCACTGGTCCAACTGAAATCCCGATGGACAATGATCAAGGAGAGAGCTCTTTCCCTGCCCAGTGCTTTCATCAAGTCCTGCTGGGCCCTCACCACCTTAGCAGAGGAGGCTTCACCAGGTTTGGATCATGACTGAACGTTTACTCACACATGAGCTGATGTTCTCACCAGTAACCCAGACTAGAATCACAGATGTCAGTTCTGCCAGATCTCTAGGCCAGGGATCTTTCAGATGCAGCTGTTCTCTTGGATGCTCTCTAGTTCTAAGAGAATTCTAGTAAGGGCGGAGAAGGAGCACAACTTCTGAGAGGTCAGGACTGCTACAAGACAGCAGGGGAGAAAGATACTAAGCATTAAGACAGAAAGCTAGAGGCAGAGGATCAGAGCCAAGGGGAAGAGCAAAAGTGAAGACAGAAGGGATTCCTGCAACCCAAAACATGAGGGAGGGATGAAACCTGAGAGGGGAAAACAGTACATAAAAACTTGTAGCTCTGACACTGGAGAGAACTAGAGGGAGATCCCAGGCCCCAGGCAAAGAAGCAATTGCAGATTGGAGCAGTGGGAGTCAAGAGACACAGGTTGAGAACTGCCATTGTCCTGCCACCTCCCCAACCTGATGAAACACTGGTAGATACACTCTAAAAAACAGGGGAGTAAAATGAGAAAGGGAAAGATATGAAAAGCAGAAAGTGGAAAGTCAACCCAGAAGGAAAAGGTCTACAAGAAAGAGCCTGGAATAGCATATTACCTGATACAACCGACCGGCCTTGTGGAGAGGCTACCGGAAGGCATGTGAAGAACTGTAACAGTTACAAAGCAAATCCAGTAAGTGAAGAATGGGGTACTTATTAAAAAGTAGGAAAGGAAAATAGTCATAATATACTACAGTGCTCAACTATGAATATTTACATAGGTATAAAAATGTAAACATTATTAATTTAACCAAATTTAAAAAACTATCAAAGAGCTACATTGGGAAAGTGGATGAGGAGAAGCAGAGAGGAGGGAGGGGTCAGAGAACCAAGTGATGCTTTCTGCACATTTCCGCCAAGGCCCAGTTGTGATAAGGTCATGGTGTTTTGCTGCCTACAAAGCTCCTCCCAGTCTGCTACCAGTTGGAGCTTGTGGTAGCAGCAGCCCCCCAGGATGGCCCCCAGTGTTCCCTCCTTGTGGTATCCACACCCATGTGTAGTCCCCACCCACATGATGCCAGGCTTCTGTTTGGTACAGGATTGGTCACTTTCAGACCACTTCCACAACCAGAATCAAGCTGCAGTGTTGAGATCAGTCTTTAGGGATAGGGCCCAAAGGCCCATGTGGTAAAACTGAGGTCTCTTGCAAACACTCACAGGAGGGAGCTTGGAAGCAGATCCTCCAGCTCAGTTCAGCCTTCCAGGTTGACTGCAGCTCTAGAGACATTGTGACCTGTTTTCTCATAAGAGACCCTGTGTCAGAATCTCCTAGCTACACCCTCCTGGATTCTTAACCCTCAGAAACCAGATGAGGTGATAATTATTTGTTGTTTTAAGCCACTAAGTGTTAGGGTCATTTGTTACACAGTAATAGATAACCAGTACAGGGCTGGGCAGGCAGTGAGTGTGTTATTATTATTCCCATTTTGTGGGTAAGAAAATGGAAACTAAGAGAAGTCAGTAATTTGCCCAGAGTCTTACAGAATTGGCCTTAGGTCTTGAACTTCATTTTTTTCTTTTTGTTCACTCAGCAAATATTTCACTGACTTTCTTATTTTAAAAAATGCTACCCCATGATTGCATTAATGTACGCAGCTTTGATTTAATAAAAAAATAAATAAAAAGTAAAATAAAAGTTTTATTGAGCTATTAAAAAATGCTAAATATTATTGATATTCAGGAAATATAAGAATGATGCTTTAAAAAAGCAACAGATACAAATGGATTAATAAACTGTGGTATATGTACACCATGGACTATTATGCAGCCTTAAAGAAAGATGGAGACCTTACCTCTTTCATGTTTATATGGATGGAGCTGAAACATATTCTTCTTAGTAAAGTATCTCAAGAATGGAAGAAAAAGTATCCAATGTACTCAGCCCTGCTATGAAACTGATTTATGGCTTTAGTATGAAAGCTATAACCCAGTTATAACCTAAGAATATGGGGAAGGGGGAGAGGTAGCCAGAAGGAGGGGGGAGGATGGGCAGAGGGAGGGTGGGTAGTGGGATTACACCTGCGGTGCATCTTATAAGGATACATGTGAAACTTAGTAAATGTAGAATATAATTGTCATAACACAATAACTAAGAAAATGCCAGGAAGGTTTTGTCAACCAGTGTGATGAAAATGCATCAAAATGTGCATAAAGCCAGTGTATGGTGCCCCATGATTGCATTAATGTACACAGCTATGATTTAATAATAAAAAAAATGAAAGATGGAGACTTTACCTCTTTCATGTTTACATGGATGGAGCTGGAACATATTCTTCTTAGTAAAGTATCTCAAGAATGGAAGAAAAAGTATCCAATCTACTCAGCCATACTATGAAACTAATTTATGGCTTTCACATGAAAGCTATAACCCAGTTATAACCTAAGCATATGGGGAAGGGGGAGAGGGAGGGAAGGGAAGGGGGGAGGAGACGGAGGTAGGGTGATTGGTGGGATTACACCTGCAGTAGATCTGAAACTAGTATATGTGAAACTTAGTAAATGTAGAATGTAAATGTCTTAACACAATAACTAAGAAAATGCCAGGAACTATGTTAATCAATGTGATAAAAATGTGTCAAACGGTCTATAAAACCAGTGTATGGTGCCCCATGATCGCATTAATGTATACAGCTATGATTTAATAATAAAAAAATAAATAAATAAGATCCAGCCTCTAATCACCAAAAAAACCCATTTGGTGCACTTTTTTTAAGATACTGAATTTTTCCCTGGTGTCTTGTCTTTGATCTAAAAGGGCAGTCTAATACCTCTTGTAGGTCTAGGAAGACAATTTAAATACCAGCCACGGACTGTTTTTTGTTTGTTTGTTTGTTTTTTACTTCTCTGTCATAATATCTATCAAACACTGACTATTAAGGAATTTTTAGCTTTATGGGGATTGTATCCATTACATATTCATATATTCGTTCATTTGTGAAGTATTTATTAAGTGCCAGATGCTTGCTCATGGAGATACAGTGATGAACAAGATAAACATTTTCTGCTCTCAATGTAATTTATAATTTTATGGCAGAATGCAAACAAGTACATTGATAACTATTTACTAGAGACATAGTAGAGCTAAACAAGCTCATTTTAGCAGGACCCGAAGTCCAGCTCAGATACTTCTTAGCTTTCTTTTTATTCATCATTTTTGCTTATCTCTTTCTGACAAGATTAGTGAAAGAGCTAAAATTGTAAGAATAGCTATTTTAAACTTAATCTGTTCTCCTTAGACT
Organism: Loris lydekkerianus; assembly: GCA_963574355.1. Lineage (NCBI taxonomy): Eukaryota > Metazoa > Chordata > Mammalia > Primates > Lorisidae > Loris > Loris lydekkerianus. The sequence continues at coordinate 5,959 of CAUYPK010098179.1, read as the reverse complement.
CCTTCACTCACTCTCCTGGATGACTTACCTTTTATTTTAATGAAAGACAAATCTGAGATAACCTCCAATACCTTTCACTGTCTTCTCAAAATGTCTTTCTTTTCATCATTCTGTCCTTCCGTGGGATCATGTTATCATTTTTTTCCACAACTGACTTCCATTTAGGTTCTTGATTTCAGCTCTTTAATATACATATGTGTGTGCACATATACAATACCCTTTGCAATCTTATTGAAAAATATTAACACTTAATTTTTCTCACTAAGAATTCATGCCTTGAACATTCAGTCCCTCAGTTCTAACATCTTTCTGGCAGAATGCTTAGGTTTCCAGATAATGAAAAAGAATGCATTTCTTATACCACAAGTCTCTTTCCTTCCTCACCAAACTTTTTTTTTTTGAGACAGTCTTACTTTGTCACTCTTGGTAGAGTGCTGCGGTGTTGTAGCTCACAGTAACCTCAGACTCTTGGGCTCAAGCTATTCTCTTGCCTCAGCTTCCTGAGTAGCTGGGACTATAGCACCTACCACAGCACCAGGCTATTTTTTTAGAGATGGGTTTCTCACTTGCTCAGGCTGGTCTCGAACTTCTGAGCTCAGACAATCCACCCAGCCCACCTCGGCCTCCCAGAGTGCTGGGATTGCATGCATGAACCACTGTGCCCCACCTGTCACCAAACTTTTTAAAAGGATTGCCTATCTTTTCCTCTTCTTATTTCCCATAGTCTGTAACCTTTACAATCAGATTTTTATTCCAAACATTCTACCAAAATGCTTTGGAAAGTCACTAATAATACCAGTTGTTGATTTTATGCACTATTCAGTAGTGTTGACTAAGCATTTCTCCTTAAATTGATCTCTTGGCTTCAAAGGTGCCTCATTCTAGTACTTTTTCTTGTAGAATCTTTCCTGACTGTTACTACACTCCATTAATATGTAGATTCCCTCCACATTTGACTTCATCATCTTCTTCATTTTTTCCCTTCCATTTCCTCTTACCGTTTCCATAAACTTGAAGAAAAACTCCAAAACTCTGTTTCCATACTACTGACTGTGACTGTGGTCATGAAAAGAGACAAGCAACATACCTGAGATAAAATTGCTTAATTTTTTTGAGTTTTAATTTCTATTTGTGTAAGAAGATGATGATGTAACCTGCTGTATTTCACAGTAGCATTTGACCCAGTACATCAGTGGTCCCCAACCATTTTGGCACGAGGCACCAGTTTCATGAAAGATAGTTTTTCTATTATATAATGCAATAATTATGCATCTCACCACAATGTAGAATCAGTAGGGGCCCTGAGCTTGTTTTCCTGCAACTAGATGGTCCCAACACTAATATCACTGTCTCAGCTCCACCACAGATCATCAGGCATTAGATTCTCATAAGAAGCATGCAACCTAGATCCCTCACGTGTGCAGTTTACAGTAGGGTTCATGCTCCTATAATAATCTAATGGCACGTAAACCCATTTTCCATTCATTGCAGTAACTGCTTGTTGACATTAGCCAAAAACTATCAAATGCATATTTCAATAAAACCGCCAAGTATATAAAAAAATAATAATCTAATGGCACAGCTGATCTGACAGGAGGTAGTGCTCAAGATAGTGCTGCTAGTGATGGGAAGTGGCTGTAAAAACAGATGAAGCTTTGTTTGCTTGCCAACTGCTCACCTCCTGCTGTATGGCCTTTCAGGCCATTGATTGGTACCAATCTGTGGCCTGGGTGTCGGGAACCACAGCAGATCATTTCCTCTTCCTCTTAACCTCACTAGCTATTCCTCCTTAGTTTCTTCAGCTTGTTCTGTTTTATCTCCTCTTATTATTGGGGCTTCACTGGGACTCATTTTTGGATCTCTTTTTCCCTCTGTGTACACTTGGTAATCTCATTCACTTTTCTGGCTTCAAATACCAGAAACTCCTAAATTTGTATCTTTAGCTCAAACTTTTCTTCAAACTTCAGACTTTTATGTTCAGTTACCTAATCAATATTTCTCTTAGATGTTGATGAAACATCTCAAACTCAAATTGTGCAAAACTGGACTTCTCTCTCTCTCTTTTTTTTTTTTTTAGTTGGCAATCTGCTCCTACAGTTTTTTAATCTCAGTTGTGTTCTTTGGGTCTTTTTCTCTCCCATACTATATTTTCTCCATCAGGAAATTCTGTTGATTCTACCTTCCAAAGATACACCAAATTGAAACTTTATTCCACTACCTTACTAACATCATATCTTGACTAGATTTTTAAGGAAGCTCCCTAATTCTTCTGCCTTCATGCGCCCCCCCCCTTTTTTTTTTTAACAATATAGCCACCAAATGACTTATTTTGTTTCATTTTTGAGACAGGGTCTTGTCTCAAAAAGGACTAGGGTGCAGTGGTATCATCATTGCTCACTACAACCTCAAACTACTGAGCTCAAGTGATCTTCCTACTTTAGCCTCCCCAGTAGCTAGAACTACACATGTACTCCACCAAGCCTGCCCAATTGTGTTGCTGAGACTGCGTCTTGCTCTTGCTTAGGCTGGTCTCGATCTCCTGACCTCAAGCAATCCTCCTGCCTCAGCTTCTCAAAGTGCTAGGATTACACTACCCTGCCCATCCCAAAATGACCCTTTTAAACAAGTCAGATCATCTCATTCCTTTGCTCAGAATCCTATGATGGTTCTTCATTTCATTTACAATAAAGCAAAAGTTCTTTTAACATCATATAAAGCCCTGCATGATCTGACCCGTCATTATTTTTCTGACCCTGTCTTTAATTACTCTTCCCTTTTTTTACTACACTCAAACCATTTGTCTCCTTGTTACTCCACAAGCATTCCAGGCATTATTCTACTGCAGAACCTTTACATGAGTTATTTCCTCTAAATAGCACACTCTTTATCTAGGTGGCCATTTGGCTAGCTTCTTCACTGCCTTCCTGTCTCTTCTTAAGTATCACCTTCTCATTGAAGTTGACCTTGACCTCCCTAATTAATTCTGCAATATCTTCTCCCCTCCTGGCTCTTTCAATATACCTTACCTTGGTCTATCAATTTTTCTTCTCCTTAGTATTTCACCTTTTTGCTTAATCACTTATTCTCTTATCAACTTTGCTATTGAACCCCCTCTAGTGAATTTTTCATTTCAGTTATCATCCTTTAAGTTTGAGAATTCCTGTTCAGTTTCTTTTTTGTAATTTCTACCTCTTTATTGATAATTATTTGGAGAAACATTGTTCTCCTGTTTCCTTTAGTTATTTATTTGCATATGGTTTCCATTAACATTTTAAGTATATTTAAGATAGTTGACTTAAGTCCAATGCCTAGGCTTCTTCAGGAATGATTTCTATTTGTTTATTTTATTTTAATTTAATTTAATTAATTTATTTATTTATTTTTCAGACAGTCTCTCTGTGTGGCCCTCAGTAGAGTGCTATGGTGTCACAGCTCACAGCAACCTCAAACTCTTGGGCTCAAGTGATCCTCTTGCCTTAGCCTCCCTAGTAGCTGGGATGACAGGCAGCCTCCACAACACCTGGCTGTTTTGTTTGTTTAGTGGGCCAGGCAGGGTTCAAACCCACCTGCCCTGGTGCCCATGGCTGGTGCCCTAACCACTGAGCTACATGTGCCTGGCCCCTTTTTTTTTTCTTATAATGTACTTATTTCTTTACATGTTTCATAATTTTTCGTCGAAAACTGGACATTTTAAGTATTACAATTATAATATGGCAGCTCAGGAAATTGAATTCTCCACCACTTGGGGCGTTTATTAATGCTACCTACTGTGAATTGTTTGATTAGGGACTTTTCTGTAGTATTTTATAGTCTGTATTCTTTGTCCTGTGTAGCCTCTGAGGTCTATGTTCTATTCTGGTATTTTTACAAAGTATCCTTAAATACCAGGTGCCAAAAAAAGAAAACAAAGAAGAAAATAAAAAGGAAAAAAATCCTGTATGGTCTTTGCAGATTGGTTCTGTGTGGGAACATTCATTCCTTCAGGCTGAGCCAAGTCATTAACCACTCTGCCTTAGCCTTCACCTCCTGCTGTGCACAGCTTGAGGTGAAAGTTTTGGGTTTCCCAGGCCTTTCCTGAGCATGCAAGTTTTCCATTTCTAAGCCTCTTTCTAACTATGTTTATGAAGACATAGAAAGGAGCTTTTAGGCCAGGCGAAGTGGCTCACGCCTGTAATCCTAGCACTCTGGACGGCCCAGGCGGGTAGATTGCTTGAGTTTAGGAATTGGGAGACCAGCCTGAACAAAAGCGAGATCCCCATCTCTACTAAAAAATAGAAAAACTGAGGCAAGAGGATCGCTTGAGCCCAAGAGTCTGGGGTTCCTGTGAGCTACGGTAACACCATGGCACTCTACCCAAGACAACAGTGTGAAATTCAGTCTCTCTCTCAAAAAAAAAAAAAAAAAAAGCTTTTAATTGCTGATCAGGGATTAGTCATTTAATAGTTTGTAATAAATGCTTGTCCAAGAGTATTACAACAAACTAGAGGAATTATGTTGTGACATTATCTGTGAGGCAAATGCTTAATGTATTATCAAAAAGCTAAGATTTAGGGAATGTCAAAATTGTTGAAAATAAATAAAAGAAAGACAAATGGACTATTATTAAAGATATAATGTATTTTAATGTGTAGGTTCTCTCTTCATCTCTTACTTTGTGCTTTTTTTCCTTCTTACGGTTTATTTGTTAAAGAAACTGAGTTGTTATTCCTGTTCAATTTCTCACAGTATGGTTTTGCTGATTGCATCTCTGGGTGTAGTTTAATGTATTGTGTGGTCCTCTGTATTTCCTATAAGTTGATAGATCTAGAAGCTCACTCACATCGAGTGTTTTTGAGAGACAGGGCTGGCAGTATATGTGAGGTCTAATTATTTTTCATTTCATGTTAGCAGTCATTGATAATCATGCTGAGATCCATTAATTACAAGTTGCAAAATGGTGATAAAATTTTATCATCCCTTTGTTTAACTGTAACTTTAAAGAATTATATATACATACATCACATGTCTGAGTGTGTGTATAGAGATTAATGTGTAGAAGTTTTGCTTTCAGTGAATGTTTGCATTCCAATTATTGCTCAGAAAGGTTTTTTGTCCGTTTAGAGCCTCCTGCTGAAACACTGAAGTAAACATATAAGAATATTAAGGTTTTATTGTACTTTTGAAAAGATTGGGTTGTTTAAACTAATTTATTAAAGAATTTGTCATTTTTTTGTCTTGACACTTGTTTTTTCTAAAGAATGTGCCAGAGTTTGAATTGTTACTAGACTGAGAATATGACAGGTTTTTTATATGCTTTTGAGTTTATAGCCCTCACAGCCTATCTGTCTTTATTGTAATCAACTAGGTAAAGTTCTGCATTAGGCTCCTAGTATTTGTGTTCTCAGGAAAAATTTTTTCTGAAGTTCATGAAAATGTTAATATACTTTGGAAACAGAACCTAAGTGTATTAAACCCATTCCTCAGTGCTTAGGGCGCGGGCCACATGCACCAGGGCTGGTGGGTTCAAACCCAGCCTGGGCCTGCTAAACAACAATGACAACTGCAACAACAAAAATATCTGGGTGTTGTGGTGGGCACCTGTAGTCCCAGCTACTTGGAAGGCAGAGGCAAGAGAATCGCTTAAGCCCCAGATACTGAGGTTGCTATGAGCTGTGGCACCAAGGCACTACCAAAGGCAACAAAATGAGGCTCTGTCTCCAAAAAAAAAAAAAAAAAAAACCTAAGTATAAGTTCTTTCTTCTTTCAATTTTTTCTACTAAAGAAATGAACTTGAGGCTCAGCGGCTTGAGCGCCAGTCACATACACTGAGGCTCGTGGGTTGGAGCCCTACCCGGGCCTGCCAAACAACAATATTTATAACAAAGAAAAAAAAAAAAAAATAGCTGGGCGTGGTGAATGGTACCTGTAGTCCCAGCTACTTGGGAGGCTGAGGCAAGAGAATCACTTACGCCCAAGAGTT
>CAUYPK010098176.1:0-10969 GCA_963574355.1 Loris lydekkerianus | reverse complement strand
GATAATTAAATGTAGCATTGGATAAAGGATAATTTTTCCAATAAACAGTACAGACAACTGATAGCGAGCATTCCATAGGCAATAAAATTAGACTATATTCACAGTAGTGCTAAAAAAGATGAAATATTTGGGAGTTTATCTAACAAAAGACATGAAAGATCTTTATAAAGAGAACTATGAAACTCTAAGAAAAGAAATAGCTGAAAAGGTTAACAAATAGAAAAACATACCATGCTCATGGCTGGAAAGAATCAACATTGTTAAAATGTCCATACTACCCAAAGCAATATATAATTTTAACACAATCCCTATTAAAGCTCCACTGTCATACTTTAAAGATCTTGAAAAAACAATACTTCGGTTCATATGGAATCAGAAAAAAACCTCGAATAGCCAGAACATTACTCAGAAATAAAAACAAAGCAGGAGGAATCACGTTACCAGATCTCAGACTATACAAAAAATTGATAGTGATCAAAACAGCATGGTACTGGCACAAAAACAGAGAAGTAGATGTCTGAAAAAGAATAGAGAACCAAGAGATGAATCCAGCTACATACCGTTATTTAATCTTTGACAAGCCAATTAAAAACATTCAGTGGGGAAAAGATTCCCTATTGAACAAATTGTGCTGGGTGAACTGATTGGCAACCTGTAGAAGACTGAAACTGGACCCACACCTTTCACCATTAACTTAGACTCTCACTGGATTAAAGATTTAAACTTAAGGCATGAAACTATAAAAATACTAGAAGAGAGTGCAGGAAAAACCCTTGAAAAAATCGGACTGGGCGAGTATTTTATGAGGACCCCCCGGGCAATTGAAGCAGCTTCAAAAATACACTATTGGGATCTGATCAAACTAAAAAGCTTCTGCACAGCCAAGAACACAGTAAGTAAAGCAAGCAAGCAGCCCTCAGAATGGGAGAAGATATTTTCAGGTTATGTATCTTACAAAGGTTTAATAACCAGAATCCACAAAGAACTCAAACATATAAGCAAAAAAAGAACAAGTGATCCCATCGCAGGCTGGGCAAGGAATTTTAGGAGAAACTTCTCTGAAGAAGACAGGCATGTGGCCTACAGACATATGAAAATATGCTCATCTTTAATCATCAGAGAAATGCAAATCAAAACTATGTTGAGATATCTTCTAACTCCAGTAAGATTAGTCTATATCACAAAATCCCCAAACCAGAGATGCTGGTGTGGATGTGGAACACTTCTACACTGCTGGTGGGAATGCAAATTAATACATTCCTTTTGGAAAGGTGTACGGAGAACACTTAGAGATCTAAAAATATATCTGCCATTCAATCCTATAATTCCTCTACTAGGCATATACCCAGAAGACCAAAGAGCACACCATAACAAAGATACTTGTACCAGAATGTTTATTGCAGCCCTACTCATAATTGCTAAGTCATGGAAAAAGCCCAAGTGCCCATCGATCCATGATTGGATTAATAAATTGTGGTATGTGTACACCATGGAATATTATGCAGCCTTAAAGAAAGATGGAGACTTTACCGCTTTCATGTTTACATGGATGGAGCTGAAACATATTCTTCTTTAAAGTATCTCAAGAATGGAAGAAAAAGTATCCAATGTACTCAGCCCTACTATGAAACTAATTTATGGCTTTCACATGAAAGCTATAACCCAGTTACAACCTAAGAATAGGGGGAAGGGTGAAAGGGAGGGGAGGGAGGGAGGGGAGGGAGGGGGTAGGTGGGCGGAGGGAGGGGGATTTGTGGGATACACCATAAGTATCTCAAAATACATCGTTTATTCATGCCTAAATCTAAGACTCACACTTGATTCTTTCCTTTCTTCCATCTGCTTTTATAAATCATGAATAATTTTTCCTAATTGTTCTCCAAAACATCCTAATTCTATTCACTTTCTCCATGTCACATCCAGTATTCAATTAAATGTGCCTTTCTGAGTACTGCTTTTGTGTGTTTTCTCTCCACCAAGAAAACTCAGTCCATCTGACGGCTTCTGAGTGAAGCCTTCATTGACAATACAATTACTGTAGTCCCCAACTTCACCCACGTTACTCTGCATAATGAGTAGTTTCCATTTGAACCCATACAATTCAGTTTTCTGCCCTACATCTCTTGAAGTTAACTTCGTTAGACTCCATCACCCAAGCTCCTTTCCTCTGTGTCTGGCCAAAGGGAAGCTGCAATAGAGGACTGCAGGGCAAGCTGAGGGTGGTGGCATTCACCTGTAGCACCAGCCAGTGGGAGCAAGGGGCTGAAGCAGGTGAAGCAGGAGACAGGAGGATCTCCAGGGCTCAGGAGCTGGACACCAGGTTGAGCAACTTTGAAAGAACTCATCTTTAAAACCAAAAATATAAAGAGAGTGCAGGGCATGGCACTTCTTCCCCTCTCCCTCCCTGCCAATTTCCTGGCAGTGGCTGAGCCCCATTTGCTCCAGCTCCAGCTCTCATAAGGCTGCTGTGTCATTCTTTCCTCATTTTGCTCCTTTCAAACCTAAGAATGGTGACTGCTTCATAATTTTGTAGTCCTAGGTGGCTCAACATCCCTGTTGATCCCCTTAACCCTGCCTACTCCTCTGCTAATAGGACCCTATTAAACTCTATTCATTATACTAGTGACTGAGGCTCCTCTTTTCTGTTTAAACTCTGACTGATACACTAGTATATCTTACATCCTGTGTAATGTTCTTCACTGTGCATATATACTGTGCGCATTTAATTATTTTGTTCACTAATCTGCTTGTTTATAAATAATTTGACCAGCTAAAATGTAAAGGCCAAAGCAGCAACTTTTTCAGTGGACTCAATGTGCCCCCCATGATGACACACAGTAAGTACGCCACATATTTCTGAATTCTATTTCTGGTTGAATGAAACATAAATTGAGGACATCAGTGTTATAATAAAAGTATTTATGAGTTGCTAAAAGGAGAAAGTAGCTCATAAGAAGCCAGGGTTTCACTATAGAAGATTTACAAAGAAATAAGATGATTACATTTGAAATTTAGAAGTATGATTGGAAGAAATGTGGAATAAGGACTGAAGAAGGGAAGAACTAAAGGGACATAGGTGCAATGAACTCAACATTTGTGTTCCTAAAAAATTCATATGTTGAAATTTCAATCCCAAAGTGATAAAGTATTGGACTTTAGGGGACTTTGGGTGGCAATTAAGTCATGAAAATAGAGCCCTCAGGAGTGAGATTAGTGCCCCTATAAAAGAGATCCCAGAAAGCCACCTCACCCTTTCCACCACATAAGACTGTACTGAAATGACGATGGTCTATGAACGAGGAAGAGACCCCCACTAGACAACACATCTGCCAGTGCCTTGTTCTTGGACTTCCCAGTGTCCAAAACTGTAAAGCATTATACATTTGTGTACAGTCAATATTCATTTATATATCCATGTATCTGTATTCTTTTCCTTTCTATTGTTTGTTATGCCTTCTTTTGTGACTATGTTTATCTAGGATCATTTCCAAGTGCCTGAAAAATTCCCTTTATTACTTTTTGAGGTATGGCTCTGCCTATGACAACTCTCTCATACACTGTCTAGAGGTGTTATTTTGCTGTCACGTATGATGGGTATTTCCATTGGGTATAGCATTCTAAGTCGGCCATTTTTTCATTTCAGCATATAAAGATGTCACCTTATTGCCTTTAGGCATCCATCATTCATTTCCACAATTTCCTTCTATCCAAAATTACTGCCCCTTGATTTCTTATGCCCTGAAAGTTCACCAGTGTCTTCAATAGAATACATACATTTTATTTTTTATGTGACTCTTCTCGTTTTCTCAATGAGAGCTTTTGTCTGCTTTAAGCTACCTGAACCATAGCCAGAAGCAGACTTTTTTTTTTTTTTTTAACTTTGGCTCAGTAAATCTTCATGATATTGTTAATTCTCCAACATACTTAAGACATCTTCAATTGGTTTTAATCAGATGAGCTGTCCTAATTACATGGCCTTCTTTTACTGGAACTAAATTTATATTTTTAAAGAAAACCTGGACAATCCATACTGCTAATCCATAGGATGATCTACCTATTAGTCATAATTTTTCAATTATTTATAGCATTCTCAAAAATATAGCGATCCAAAATAAGAACCATGCCTTTGTGGGTCTAAAGAGGAGATGCATCTTATTTTATATTGATAATAGAATTATTTAAATACATGAAGTGAAAAGAATGCCAGGGAAAAGATTTGTGTTTCTTATCGATTGGTATAAAACTAAAACAATGGTTCAGGTTTCCATGCCTGAGTGGGAGATGTTTACAGAGTCTAAAAGACCATATTGAAAATGATTGTGTCTACTAAACGATTCACTTTTCCTGAATTAAAATACAAAGTATAAAAGTATATTTTATTTATAAAACCATCAAAGAATGAATAAATACTTGAACCTATGACCTAATCACTTCTGACCACTGACAAACATACAAACATACAAAAGGACTCCCTGCTGAATTTTTCATGTGATTCCCCAAGGCGTGAATGAGCAACAGCTAATCTTTTTCATAAAGAAAATGATAGAAAAAAAAAATGTTGTGTTAACTATTATTGAGCCATATTTAATTTGCAGTAATAGATGGCAAATATCCTACTTGACTCAATAGAGGACAGGCAACCTGTCTAGATACTGTCTTATCAATACAAATATTCAGACATTCTACGTAAGTATTATCTTGTCAACACTAACAAGTTTTGTTTCATCTACAAGTGTCTTTTTTAAATTAATGGGAATAAAATAGGTAAAGATGAATATATAAGATATATAAAGTTTCCTATAATGTTAGAAATTATAGAAATAATAGAAATTGCAAAGTAAAACATTTCAGAATCTGTGTTTTAACAAAATTCTATCAGAAACAATATAATATTTATCTGGTCTTTGGTTATAGTATCTTTATAATTTGTGAAATTATGAGATAATTATAATTCACAATTAAAACTTTAATGTCAAAATGATCGACAAAATGATGTATATAGTAAGCTAAACACAAAGTTACTGAGATTTTTACATTAGATATTAATTTTAAAATGCTAAATGAGTTAGGGAAAGGAAAAATAATAGAGGTAAAAATGTGAAGTCTCCACTAATGTATAAGAAAACATCTTTGTCTGCCATTTTAAATGAGTAAAGGAAGATATCCAAAGAAAAAGAGCAAATCCAGGGTCTACTTAACATTTTACCGAGAAAGCAAATAAATCTCCCTTGTGTAATAGACATGCCTTTTCTCAATCTACTTTGTAGTATGTGGTGTCTCTTCATTCTGGAAATAAGTCATTTTATAAAATATCATGTTAGTTGTATGAGCTTCTACCTAGCATTGTATTTCACACTTGAATAAACTTAAAGTTCATTTAGTATGTTAAATTTTGACTTGTAACTAGTGCTACATTTTAAAATATAGGATAATGAAAACAATATTTTATATTGTTTTTCAATTTGAAGAATGATTTAAATGTCATTTTGAGTAGTATACGCTGTTAAAATTATAGCGATGGCCTTCTGGAATACAGACAAACTTCTTCTATGTAGTTGGAAGCCAAATGTCATACTAAATTTAACTAGCTCTCTTCACAAAAGGGAACTCAGTCTTGCTTAATAGCCTACAAAGATGGTAATAGCACAAAGGTAATTCTAAATTAAAATATTAATAAAAATTATAAATCCCCCAGTGATAGATAAAATACTCTGACTTGCTTACACATTCTATGCATAAGAAAATTTCATATGTACTTCATAAATATGTACAATCAAAAAATAAAAAATTAAAATATTTATTGTAAAATGGTACAAAATGAAATTTGGTAGATTACTAGTTAGTAAGTTTATTGAGAAACGATATTCAGTCTATGAAATAAAAAATATAAATTTTATTTAACTAGAATTCCATCCTGAAACTTGATATTCACCCATGCTCTTGCATAGAAAGTACATGCAGTCCAAGTAGCCTTCAAAGCTTTTACCTCAACTACATTAAACCTCTGTGAACTATCCTGTTTCTAACTCAGTTTTCTTTATAGAATATTCCTTTCCTTCTCATTCAGGCAGTTTAGCAGTCTCTTGTTTCCTACTTGTTTCATGGACTCGTCTTCTATATATCTAAACTCTGTGGACAGAGACCATATATTTGGCGAAACAAAATAGTATTTCAGAGGCAGAAAACAAATTTTGGAGTTTTATGTATAAGTTCTTTTGTATTCTTCTCTTAAGTTCTGTTGACAGGAATAAAATAATTACTCAATGAACTTGATCAAACCTGAATGTTATAAGCACTTCATGCTAAAATCAGAGAACTTCACAATTACGTTATTACCCAAACTTTTATAAATATAAAAAAATAATTTAATGGTAAAATTATTTTAAATTCTCAAAGATTCAAAACTATGATTTCACTTGAAAGAGCTGTTTAATAATTTCAAAATTATTATAGTTAATGAGATGCAAACATGTTAAATAATTTTAGTTTTAAGTCTATTGAGTAAAAATATAAATAAATGTAAGTAGTCAGCTAAACTACAGGGTTCAATTTCTTTACTTAGTATTTCTAGGCTTTTTTCATCATTATCTGTGCTCTATAGTGATATATTTATTATATATGTGTGTGTATGTATATAAGCCACTGATTTTAAAGTAGTTAGAAAGTTGGCATTTGTAAGTGCTTTAATTACTGCATTTGTATTATAATTCCTAAAATATTTTTTTAGTATGTTTTGTCAAAATTCTTGTATTTAAAAAAAAAGAAAATAAGGAAGAATTATAAAGCAAAATCTATCTAAATCAACTAAAGCAAAGGGAAAAGAATATTTACTACTCTATTATATTAAAAGGGTTTTATTCTAACTTAAATTGTAGAAAGAAGTAAGAAAAGAACAATTGCAGAAGACTGAATGAAAACAATATTATTTTGTTAGGGAGTGAATGTAAGGATTGTTGCTGCCAAAAATCATATTGAAATTTAACTCACAGTGTGGTGGTGTTGGGAAATGGGGTCTAGTGGGAGATGGCTGTGTCAAAAGGACAACGCTCCATAAATAGATTAATGCCCTCCCTCAGGAATGTTTGAGTTCTCACTCTCTCAGCACCTATGAGAGCTGGTGGATAAAAGTCTAGAACTTCCCTCCTCTTTTGGTTCCTTTCTTACCATACATGTGATTCCTGCACATGCTGGTTCACCTTCTACTAGAAACAGCCTAAGGCCATAACCGGATGTCCAATCTTGAACTTTTCAGAGCTAATATGTAGAATAATGACTCAACCCCAACCCTAGTTTTTTGTAAATATATTAATCAGTCTTAGGTATTCCTTTATAGCAACACAAAACAGACTAAGACAGGTACTAATTTAGTGATATTAGAATTTTTTAAAAAGTATTTAAGACAAAATTAAATGGTCCACTCAGCTCAATACAGAAATGCAAAGGATGGATCCTTCTACTCAACCTGAGTCAACAGCCTCTACAGAGCTTACAATAAGCATAAAGAAGAATGAATGTCAGACCCTGTAGAGCTAGAATCAAATGGAAAAGACACTGGTAATAAAATAATTCAAATACTCATTTCAAGAAGGAAAAGAAAGTCACAAAGATATCTACTCTACACTATATAAGCCTAAACTCATCAGTAAAAGATTCTAAAATATCTAAAAGATCATTTGGCTCTCTTTAGGGTAAGTAACTCTAAGTTACTCCTATTATTTGTGTTTCCTCTCAGATAACTTCCTAATGCTCCTGAACTCTCCTTGCTGTAATACTAATACCAAGGCCCAAATTAAACTTGATTTCATCTTTTCATCTTCATATACAGTCTTTTCAAATACACTACGTCAAATGAAGAATAGTAAAAAGAAGTGAGACAGATGTTCATTTAGGCTTAATGAAAATAAGTGAATTTTCATTATAAAACAAGAAATCATAGTTCATTACATACCACAGCATTCAGGACATTTGGGATGTTGCAGGACATTTATTCCATAACCTGGAAAGCAGCGATTAATCCAAACCATTTGGAGAGTACCTTCAATATAGTATATTTCAGGCAATGGCTCTGCACGTCTGCCAAGAACCTCTACTTGTTGATTAAAAAATCTCTCTATGAGATTTTTAGCCTAAAATATAACAATTTGAAAATTTGTTAGCCATAAATAAATGTAACACAGATGCATATGGATTTAGAATTCAAGTATCTTGTATATTATATCCCTTCCATGACAATTTCTATAAATAATATGAAAATGTTTTTCAATATATTATATTCAACATAAATATATAATTATTATTGTATCACTCAATTACTTACAAAATTTTCACAGTTTAAATGGATTTTTGTGCTTTCTGGTAAACTTTAGTGAAATCGTTGATTTTCACTTGGTCAAACACAAATTCTGGATAAGGAAGCACTCAAGAATTAATTAGACACAGGTTGAGCACCCCTAAACCAAACATCTAAAACATGAAATGCTCCATAACACAGAGGACCTGAACATTATGGATCAAGAGGACCGGACATACAGGCAGAACATGCCACCCCAACAGCAGTAGAATATACTTTTTTCCCAAGCACAGGGAACATTCTCTAGATAGACCACATGTACAGCCACAAAACAAGTATTTATAAGTACAAGTGGTTGAGATCACATAAAATATCTTTTTCAATCACAATGGAAGTTAACTACTAATTAATGGCCCAGGGAAAACCGGACTTACATATATGGATTAGACAACACATCGTTAAACAACCAAAGAGTCAGAGATAAGATCACCAGGGAAACTCACAGGACGAAGTGAAGCCATGGTAAGGAAACTTACAGCTACAAATGCCAACATTTAAAAAGAAGAAAGCTCTCAAATCAATAACCTATCTTGAGAATTAAGGAACTAGAAAAATAAAATAACTTAAATCTACAAGAAAAAAAGAAAACAAAAAGATGAGAGCAGGGTTAAATAAAATAGAGGACGAGAACATACTACAGAAAACCAACCAAAACAAGAATTGGTTTTTTGAAAAAAATCAACAAAGATAAGCATTTAGCTAAATTAAGAAAAAAAAAGAGAGAGAGAGAGAGAGAGAGAAGATGCAACTAAAATCAGAACTGAAAGGAAATACATTACAACTTACTTTACAAAACTAAAAGATAAGAGAATATTCTATGCAATTTTGCCTCTTCTATTGAAAATACTGCTCGGAGTCCTGGGCATAAAAATTAGTTAAGAAAGAGAAATAAAAGGAATATAATAAGAAAAAGGGAAGATAAAAATTATGTCTATTTGCAGATGACTGGATAATAAATATGAGAAAAATATTAAGATTTCATAGGGAAAAAAGCTAGAATAAATGGTACAAAATCAGCATGTACATATCAGTTGCTTTTCTATACACCAAAAATAAAATACCCCAAAAGAAAATTTTAAAAACCATTCATCTACAATAGCATCAAAAAGAATAAAGTACTTAGGAGTAAGTTTAACCAAAGAGGTGAAAATTATTCTGAAAATTACAAAATGTTACTGAAGGATGTTTAAAAAATAAATAAATGAAAAGACATGACACATTCACGAATCGGAATTTATGTCAGTACAACCCCAAACTATCTACAGATTTAATGTAATCCCTATGAAAATCCTAATGGCCTTTTTTGTTTTAAAATAGAAAAGCCCATCCTAAAATTCATATGCAAGCTCGTGGAACTATTAATAACCACAACAATCTCAACAAAGAACAACAAAATTGGAAGTCTCAGACAGTTTGATTTCAAATCTCAATATAAAGCTACAGTACATAAAATAGTGTGATAGCGGCATAAAGACAGATATGAACACAAACGGAACACAGAATCCAAAACTAAATGCTCATGTACATGGTCGAAATGATTTTTAATATAATCTACAAACACCACGGTGAAAAGGATGTGAATATTCTATCCATTGCAATAGGCCAAAAGAGTAAATAAAGACACACAAAAAGTGGAAAGTACATTGTAAATTTTTAACACTTCATAATTTTTTTGATACTTCAACATCTCCCTGAATAGGTTTTGAGCACCCTACCCAGCTGGCCTGGCCTACCAGGTCAGCTTCCACCAGATCCCTGCCCAGGTCACCCTCTTGCCACCCCTAAGGCACCTGTCCACAAATTCTCTAGTTCACTGGCTTTCTTCCCTCTCGCCCCCCTTCTCTGAGCTCCTTATCTGCTTGGGTCAGATTACTCTTTGGGAGCCCCTACCACATAGTCTCCTGCTTGCCATGCTCCTGTCTTCAGAACCTGTGAGCACTGTAAAACCTTTAGTGCATATGCCTCTCGGAATGTAACGTCTGTGGCTAACGTGAAATGACCCCTGAAGATCCCACAAGGGAGACCACTCCCCTATTTATACGTAACAGGAAGGAAAAAATAAATGTTTCAATTTAAAGCTGACATGATTGACAATATAGCAAATCTCAAAGAATGTTAAAAACCTCCCATATTTAAAAATTCCTAGAATAACTAAATTTAGCAAGTTCACAAGAAGCACTATCAGCACAAAAAATTTCACTGAAATATACTCACAATGAACACTTAAAAACCAATATGAAAACACGATACTCTCTGAAATACTTCCAAAGAAAAGAAAATATTTAGGTACTAACTTATTTAAATGTGTATAGGATCTATTGCTGAAAATTACAAAATGCTAATAAAAAAAAATAAGAGATATAGAAATACATCATCATGTCTGTGCATTAAAGGAATCAATATAGTAAATATACGTATAAGGTAATCACTATCAAAATCCCAGATTTTTGTAGACATATACTAGGTTGTTTCAAAAGGTTTGTCCGTTTTAATGTCCTGTGTTTTTGTAGCTCCATATCTCAATAAATATTTATTCTACTGTGTCATGGTATATACTGATCGATGGAGAATTTTGTACTCTATACATTGATGCTGTTCATTTTTTTCTACTTTTAATTT
>CAUYPK010098174.1:0-12721 GCA_963574355.1 Loris lydekkerianus | reverse complement strand
CTGTTCAATGTTCTCTCCTTTTTTCTTCATGGCTCTCAGGACACACTCATATGAGTAGCCCATGTTGACCACTGTCTCCACACACTGCCGCTCACTGGGAGACAGTGTCTGTAGTTCAGAATAGGCCTGGGGACAGCTGGGCATGTTGGGCACTTGTGACATTGAGAAATTAGGAGGGGTAACCTGGTGATGGAGAAACAAGAAGATCAAGGGAAGAAGAAAGAAGACCTAAGCCCCAGAAGACACATCACTAAAGTAGTCTGGTCTAGGGGCTTGCCATTTCTGACTCTAATCAGTTAAGAAGAATGCTTGGAATAAAGGGCCAGTCTGCTGTTCAAACATCCTGAAAAAGAATGAAGAGGGGTAGGAGAATACCAATCACAGGAGAAGAAAGCTGAGAGGATACCTGCAATTGTGACTGTCCTGCTCTCTGCCCTTATCCCACTTTGCAGAGTAAGAAAGAAAGCAGCACAATAGCCACCACACCCTTTCCTGCCCAAATCCCCTGGGCTTGAGATACAGAAAGAAGTTCTGAGACTGCCCACAGGACTGATACCCAAGGTCGCTGAGATGATTTCTCTCCAGGGCTCCATTATCCCTTTCCAATTCTGCTGTATCTCCAAGTCCCTGAGGGATTGTTCACGTCATACACACCTAGCTTTGAAGCTGAATCCAGAGACTCCAAAGTCTTATCATTGGGTAGAGGCTGCAAATGCTGTTCCCATGCATGGGCAGCTCAGGCACCTAGAGTTTTCAGTACCTTTGCACCACACCATGTACTATGTTTCACTTCCTGATAAACCTGCAATCCTATAAAGCCTGGAATGAAGGGATATTAGCCACACTAGGCTGAGTTCCAAGGACTAGAATGTGGATCCTAGGGCCCTATTCTGGCTATAGGCAGCCTACTACTACCTGCCTCTGGATTTACTAACCCTAATCTGACTGGTATACATATTCTGATTTTTAACTCCTCCCACCACTACTGATGAATCAGGCCCAAGGCATGAAAACAGCTCCCAGACCAAAAGGACTCATATACCGTGGGAATAAGGTCACAAGCTCTTCTACAGCTTGGCCCAGCTCCCAAGAATCAGGGAAAATGTTTCAGAGAGCATTCCCATTTTTTATGGGAAATGAGAGGATATCAGGCAGTAGGGAGACCTCTGTCCTAAAAGTCCAAAATTATGTATGTATAACCAAATGCTGTCCTCAGAGTCAGCTCAGTAAAGCCAGGAAAACCCCTGGCCTTAAAGCCCACCCTGCATAACCATCTCACCACAACACACTCTCAGCAGCCCAGTCACAGGGTTTAAACACTATTACTACATTCATGGTAGCCCTTTGTCATTAAGAATTTTTAAGTAGGGTGGCGCCTGTGGCTCAAAGAAGTAGGGCACCGGCCCCATATACCAGAGGTGGCAGGTTCAAACCCAGCCCCAGCCAAAAACTGCAAAAAAATTTAAAAAAAAATTTTTTTTAAATATAAGAATGATAAAATTTAGTTCTTGGAGGTGGCAAGGGTTAACTCTTGGCATAATAGGATTTCCATATTCAATGAATAAAATGCTCTATATACTTGTAACAAACCCCCAAAAAGTAGAAACTAGAGAAAAATGAGAATTAAGACATCTTTCCAAATTAAATATTTGCGAGAAGACACAAATATTAGTGTTCGAGCCATCTAAAGCGTCTAAGTACATTCTTAAGCTTCAGAAAGTACCTTTCTGTATCTATGCAGCATTCAAGTCCTACCTCAATCGAAAGAGCCCATCTGCCAAGTCTTCCCATATACCTTCCTTTCACCCCACTGCTAATGCACACACACATGATACCCTCACTCACCCATGGCCCCAGAGTTCTGGTCACACTGCTGGCACAATGCATATTACAGTAGGTTAATGTGAGCTCCTAGAGCAGTGATTTTCAATTGGTGTGCTGTTGAGAGGATCTTAGGTGCACCGCAAAAAATTTTAAAGATTAATCAAATTATTTTCAAAACAATTTCAAAGCATAGTAAGTATATTTTTTTTCACTCTTTTATTTTTTTTTTTTTTTGATCAACATAATTCAAGTGTGCTGAGGAAGTTCAAGTGTGCTGTGAGATTAAAAAAAAAAAAAAGTTGAAAAACACTGTCCTAGGCCAGTGCAGTGGCTCATGCCCATAATCCTACCACTCTGGGAGGCCGAGGAGGGTGTACGGTCTGAGCTCACAAGTTCAGGGCCAGCCTGAGTTAAAGTGAGATCTTGTCTCTAAAAATAGCCAGGCATTATGGTGGGTACCTGCAGTCCCGGCTACTCTGGAGACTGAGGCAAGAGGATCACTTGAGCCCAAGAGTTTGAGGTTGCTGTGAGGTATGACACCATGGCACTCTACTGAGGACAAGAGTGAGACTCAGTCTCAAAAAAACAAAGAAACACTATGTGAGAGGTTAATTACCATTTCACAATGCATTTCTGGATCCCCAAGTTGGGCCTGAGTTTGGGCCTGACATTTACTACTGGTCCTCAACAACAGTTGTGCAATAAATGGAAGTCCATTATAATGAATTTCAAAGAGGGACTTTCATTTAATGCAGTAAATTGACCAAATGTCTTTACTGTCTTTCCCTCTCAAAAGCACATAAAATGATAAAAGAATTAAGGGCTAGTGTACAGTAGCTCCTGCCTATAATCCTAACACTTTGGGAGGCTGAGATGGGAGTATCACTTGAGGCCAGGAGTTCAAGACCAGCCTCAGCTACATAGTGAGACTCCCTGAATCTATAAAAATAATAATTAGCCCAGCATTGGAGCATGCACCTATAGTCCCAACTACTTATGAGGCTGAGGCAGAAGAATTACTTGAGACCAGGAGCTTGAGGCTGGTCGCTTGCCTGAGCGACACAGTAAGATCTTATCTTTTAAAAATAAAGAATTGAAACCGTATTTACTTTCAACTCAAAGAAAGAACAGGGGCAGCAGTGGACAATATAAAATTTTAGAATGTGGAAAGCTTATGAAGGGATGGTTAATTGGCAGCAATTAAGTTATAAACCAAGTAAGTGGAAAAGAAGAGAGTCAGTCTATTTTAAGTCTCTCAGGAGCCTTAAAGGGGCTCAGACTTTGGAAGCACCAAGTATTGCTGGGACAAGGCAAAAATACACAGTAACTAGAGCAGTAAAACCCTTAGGCAAAACTTTCCTCATCCACTCCCACCCTCTGTAGAAGGCAGAAGGTTTAGTTGCTAGAAAATATGAAGCAGAGATCAAAAAGGGCTAAAGACACCAAGCACAGTATAGGGCAGACTGAGGTGAAAGTACTTAAACAAGGATTAAGTAAAGATACACTAGCCTTCCTCAACTTTCTTAGTCCTCAAGAAGAATTATCTAGGGAAACTAACTAACCCGACCTTCACACTTTGACATTTTGTAGAGTTCCCCTGAAAGCCAACTAACCCATAATGAAGCTTAATGATCAGCAAGCACACCCCCAACACACAAGCCTTTTGATTCTTTTTTTTAGTGCCTCACTCTTAAGTGTGAATAAAAAGCTGAAGCCACCAGCATGCAAGACACCAAATCAAAAGAGGGAACAGAAAACGCACTTAACAGTTTAAAATAAGGTAAAGTAAAAATTTTATTTAAAAGGTTGTGAATTGGATATATCCCAGAAAGTAAAACATAAACACAAAGCACTTGAAAACAGGAAAGGATAGAAAATTAAGAGCATCGGTCAAAGAGATCAATAAACCAACCACTTCATAACAATTCAAAAAAAAGGCTCAGTGACCACAGGTCAGTGATTAGAGTGCTGGCCATATACACTGGGGCTGGTGGGTTCCAGCCAGGCCCTGCTAAACAACAATGAAAACAACAACAACAAAAATAGCGGGGTTGTGGTGGGCACCTATAGTCCCAGCCGCTTGGGAGGCTAAGGCAAGAGAATTGCTTAAGTCCAAGAGTTTGAGGTTGCTGTGAGCTATGATGTCATCGCACTCTACCAAGGATGACATAGTGAAAATCTGTCTCAAAAAAAAAAAAAAAGGAGAGAAAGGAAAAGAAAAATTTCAAAAAAATTTTGTTTCATTTCCTAGGATTTTAAAACTGAGTTGAACCTCAGTTTGAAAGGATCCAGAAGGGCCTAGTATAATGAACAAACAAGGCACATCACTGATAAATTTCAAGTCTCCAAAGATGAAGAAAAGATCCCAAAAGCTTCCAGAAGGGGAGATAGAGGGAACAAAACTAGAACTCAGAATGCTATTGGAATGCCAAAAATCAGTGGAGCTTATACTTCAATAAAAAAAAGTTAAATAAAGGGGGGGAAAGGAACAATGTCTTGAAAATTATAAAGAAAAATGAACTTTCAATTGAGAAAACTAAAACCGGAGCGGCACCTGTGGCTCAATGGGTAGGATGCAGGCCCCATATACCAAGTGTGGCTCGTTCAAACCCAGCCCCAGCCAAACTGCAACAAAAAAGTAGCCCGGCGTTGTGGCGGGCGCCTGTAGTCTCAGCTACTCAGGAGGCTGAGGCAAGAGAATTGCCTAAGCCCCGGAGTTGGAGATTGCTGTGAGCTGTGATGCCACAGCTCTCTACCAAGGGCGACAAAGTGAGACTCCATCTCTAAAAAATAAATAAATAATAAAGAAAACTAAAACCAGCCAAACTGTTACTCAAATATCAGAGTAAAATTAAAATATTTTTAGATATGCAAGGACTTAAAACTGATAGGCTAATTAATATGTAAATTATCATTAGGTGTTCAACAGCTCTCTTGGAGCATTTAGATAAAATTAGCAATAGGTACAAAGATACTATACAAATTTCAAAAACAGGATAGTTTAACTAAAAGAAACAAAATGCCACAAAAAAAGAAAAAGGGCCACACCCAAAGCTCAGTGAGTAGGGCACCAGCCATATAAACCGAGGCTGGCCAGTTTGAACCTGGCCCAGGCCAGCTAAACCAACAATGACAACTGTAATAGGAGGAAACAAAAAAAAAAATAGCCGGGCATTGTGGTGGGCACCT
This sequence comes from Loris lydekkerianus, assembly GCA_963574355.1. Classification (NCBI taxonomy): domain Eukaryota; kingdom Metazoa; phylum Chordata; class Mammalia; order Primates; family Lorisidae; genus Loris; species Loris lydekkerianus. The sequence continues at coordinate 7,708 of CAUYPK010098174.1, read as the reverse complement.
GTAGTCCCAGCTACTTGGGAAGCTGAGGCAAGAGAATCACTTAGCCCAACAGTCTGAGGTTGCTGTGAGCTGTGACGCCACAGCACTCTACCAAGGCTGACAGCTTGAGATTCTGTCTCAAAAAAAAAAAAAAAAACGAAAAGGAAAAAGCAATCACACTGTACTCTCTGAACTCAGCAATAAATATTTACCCAATCATAACAATGTTAACAATAACATTAATACAAAATTTGTGATAATATGATAGAGTATAAGTAAAGGGGGTGGAGAAGGGGCTGCTACAACAGCTACATCCACAATTACTATAACAGGAAGTATAAAACTGTCAAAAATGGATATATTTAGGAAAAGCAATATAATTAGAAATACAGAGAGACAGGCTGGGTGCAATAGCTCACACCTCTGGGAAGCCAAGGCAAAAGCATCCAGACCCCATCTCTACAAAAAACACAGAAAGTAGCCAGGTGTCGTGATGTGCACCTGGGAAGCTGAAGCAGGAAGGATAGCTTAAGCCCAGAGTTTGAGGTTGCTGTGAGCTATGATGATGCCACTGCACTCCAGCCTGGGCCTCAGAGCAAAACCCTGTCTGAAAAGAAAAGGAGAAGAGGAAGGTGGAAAGAAGAAAAGAGAAGAGAGAAATACAAAGACAAATCCTTACTGAAACAGCTTAATAAGCTCAAAGTGCCTGACTATGGAAAGCAAAACTGAAAAACAGGAAGAGATGAAGCAAAGAAAGCTACTATTTTCCAATATAAGCCTTTAAAAAGATACTTGATATCACAAAAATGTGTTTATACTACTTTCACAAAATAATTTTTAAAAGATAGAGAAGAAAGATTTTGTAGTACAAGGTAAGAAATGAACAATGAATTTGAATACTTAAAATCTAAGGGATTCTGTATGTCAAAAATTATTTAAAGATGGGGGTCACGGTGTACGGCCCACTTTTTAGGGGCGGGACACAAGTATAAGAGGGACTTTATCTAACAAATGCAATCAGTATAACCTAATTCTCTGTACTCTCAATGAATCCCAAACAATAAAAAAATATTTAAAGTACAATTTAAAAGCAAATAGGCACTATTCTTCGTTTATTGGCCACAGAAAATTCAGAGCTCAGAGGTGTAAGGGAAAAAAGCAAAAAGATTTTCCTGAATTAACTGTGAAAGACAAAGGAATTTTCCACACCTGAAGAAACAGAACACATGACAGAATTAGCCTAACCCCGGAGCAAAGCTAGGCAATGGAAAAACACATTGGCTAGGCCAGGCAATAGAGGCTGGACTCAGAGTAAGGACATATTACAAGATTGTTCCAACTAGTCTGAGTATCACAGCGAGACCCCATCTCACATTATGATTCCATGGATTCTCAACTTCTAAGATTAGTTTAAAGAAAAAGTAAAACATGTAATCAAAATCTAAAAAATGAGACCCAAATACTGGGCCTAAACAATCAACAAAAACCAAATCCCAGGAACACTACCCTGGGAGTTCCCACATGAAGGGTGTATATAACCCAGGTGACCACTACACTACCCTGCCTCATCACTAGCTATCCTGGAGAGAATGCTGCCCTTTATGGGCCTCAAAAACTAACAGGAAGATACAGGACCAGGATGGAAACCAGGCTTTACTCCCTTAGAAGAAAAACAGAACTCCAGCTCTGTTTATACCTGCCCAGCAAATCCTCAAGCCAGCAAAAAGCAGGCCCCTTCTACTGAAATGAACAGGCCAGAAAGAATCTCCACAATTGGTCAAAGAACTACAAGTGTTCTGATTTGAGAGAAATCTCAACTGTTTATTGGCTTTGGCCTCTAAATATTCAACCAAAGTTTAATTAAACTTTAAATAAGGGGTAAGGAGAGTTAGCTCAGGATCCCTGATCTTTTCCAGGGCGCTTTTAATTTTTCTAAAGCATACAAGGAATCCTGAGTATAATGCTGAACTGAACCCAAAAAATTACCAACAAGAATTAAGATGAAGCCCACTCCAAGGAGAAAATACTGGTGTGCTGCACTCTATCACATTTATCTGGCCCAATGTCCATGGAAGCTTACAAGAAGTTGTGAGCTCTCCAACAATGAAAATACACAATTATTTACCAAGAATGCTACTACTGGCTTGGTGCCTGTAGCACAGTGGTTATGGCGCCAGCCACATACACCCAGGCTGGCGGGTTCGAACCCCACCCGGTACCAACTAACTAACAATGAAAAGTGCAGCAAAAAATAGCCGGGCGTTTTGTTGGACATCTGTAGTCCCAGCTACTTGGTAGGCTGAGGCAAGAGAATCACTTAAGCCCAAGAGTTTGAGGTTGCTGTGAGCTGTGATGCCACAGCTCTCACTGAGGGTGACATAGTGAGATTCTGTCTCAAAAAAAAAAAAAAAAAAAAAAAAGGATTATACATGGTAAAGATTAGATCAAGTAACCTAAAATATCTAAAATGTTTTACATCTATTTTTTTTAGCGTATTTATCATTGGCTACCATGATTATTTTTATTCATAGTGTAAAGTGCTTTTATACTAAACTTGAAGGAAAAAATCAACTGTGAGTGTTTCTTAGGGTAATATTTCCTTTTAATCAATGTTGGATGTAACCATTGCAAACTTAACCCAGCAAACTGTACTTGCATGAGCATAGCAGAAAGCCTCCTGATTATCAGGCTCTTCCAAACCCCTTTACTTCCCTGAGTTTATTCCTCTTCAGATCATACTCTTAAAGTATCACCGCATAGAATCAGTCTCTTGAAAGTAATTTTAATTTTCAGACGCTTATACTACAGCAAAATCATTTTTAGTTGATAAAACCACTCTAAATATAATATGTTTCTTCAATAAATGATAAGAAGGGGAAACTAGTATATATTAATTATACTGATGAATATCTAGCTCTATCTGTGACACATCCAGACTTGAAAATAACCATTTGACATGCATACTCTGACAAAGCAAACAATACTTCCTTAACCATGTTCATAGTGTTAAATGATGAAAGTGTGGTCTAGAGGTTAGGACGAGTGGTTGGAAGTCACACTCCCAAGACTTGTCCCTGGCTCTGATGGTGACGTGTTGCTTGACTTTAGACAAGTCATTTGACAAGCTGTGAGCCAGTCTCTTTATTTCTGTCACTTCTTCTAAACCTCAAATGCCTCAAAGTTCTAAAGCTCTAGACATCTAGAAGCAAAGTCTAACTTTGTGACTTTCAAAACTACACAACTCTAGATTATTTGATATGCGTATAATCATTCTGTTGTATTCATCAATAAATGCAATAAACCCAGAATAAGAGCAGGTCAAAATAATAGTCAGATGAATATATAAATGAAGAATAAAATTTTGAGTTACTGTCAATATGTAATATCAAAACAAGAAGGAGTTAGACCTAGGAAATAATGATATCAACATAAAAAAAAGACACAAAAACTATGGTCACAGAATTTGAGATTGTCATCATACCGGAGATCTCTCTATTCAAAAAATTTATATTCTAAGTTTTTCAAGGCATCTGAAAAGAAAGAACAGTGATTCGTGAGAGATGTAAGCAAACAAAGTAAGCCTTATAATTGCACAGTTTACAGCCTGGAGAAAATGTTTAAGCTACGGTATAGGATGAAAGAACCCAGGCAGAATCCAGCTATTTCCCTGGGTTAAAGAGGCAAAGCTGGAAGTTCAAGGAGATCAAAGCAGATATCAGCAGAAAAACATACTAGAAAAGAACAAAACTATACAGAGAAATAATACTAGAATTTGCAGATGGTTCCATTTCAGTATGCAGTTGAATTCTGATTAGCATTTACCTATGATAAAACTACCAGGAGCCAAGTAAAGAATGACTTGAATGGATTAGAGGAACAATGCTCACTTGTCATGAAGGAATGAGATTAGTCCCAAAATCAGAGTGAAAATTCAAAGTATTAGCAAGAAGAGCTTCACCTCACTAATGGGAAAAAAATTAACATTTGGTGAAATCTTACTTTGATCCCATCTAACACAGCTTGATCTGAAATAAAAATCAACATATTTTTAAGTAACTTAACCAGGCCCCAATAATAAACGTATGAATATTTATAGGAAAGCAAGAATATTTAGCACCTCAAAAAGTAAAATATACAATTCTTGCATAACATTGAAAATTACCAGGCACGAAAAGAAGTTCAGAACATATAACCTATAATGAAGAGAAAGACCACTCAATTAACACTTCCTCAGGAATCACACACATAAGACAATTAGTAGACAATGACATTAAAACAGTTATTATAATGGTATCTCTTATGTTCAAGAAGTTAGAAGAACTTGTTCCATCCATGTAGAGATGAAAACTACAATGTTTAAAATTAAAAATGCACTGGATGGAATAAATATCATATTGACCAATACAGAAGAAAATGCTAGAGAACTTGAAGACATGGTAATAGAAACTGCACAGATAAAAAACATAGGAAGAAAAGTGACTTATAAAAATAGAAAGAAAAAGAAATAAAGAACCTTACAAAAAGAACCAACCAGCAGAAAGCTGTAATACAATTTTAAGCAATCAAATACAGTAGCATCTCCATAAGTTGACCAGCCAAGGGACTATAACAATATGCAGAGGTGGCCAATTTAAGGAACTAGATCTACTGTTCTAGACTGGACACAATGCATGTCCAGTCTATGAAAATGAGGCAACCTTAAGGAAGTGGTCAATATAGGGATGTGGTCAACTATGGAGGATCTACTATATATATGTAATGAAGTCTTCAAAGGAGAGAAAAGGGGAAAGGAAATTAAGAACATTTGAAGAAATAATTGGTGAAAAATTTATAAATTTATAAGCCCATAAAGTAGAATAATATATTAATAATTTAAAGGTAGACAGTTAAATATTAAAGAGGTTTAAATATCAGCCCTAAGTTCAATGTTTAAATAATAAAAGAAAAAAAGAGGATTTCTTATAAGCCAACAAAAGAAGTGACATAGAATTGTAAACAGTACATTAATCCTATCTAAGGTAGAAAAATAGGAGAAAAGAATAATAGATGGGACAAATAGAAAACAAATACTGAGATGATAGATTTAGCTCCAACAATCTCTAAAATTACATTAAATATGAATTATCTAAATACCCCAAATTAAAAAGCATAGCTTGTAAAATTGTACAAAAATAGCAAGATCCAACTATATGATGCCCACATGAAGCACACTTTAAAATTGGTAAATGTAATAAAATGATACAGAAAGAAATACTATGCCAACACTAACCTAAACCTATATTGTCAAATAAAGCAGATTTCAGAGTGGATAATTTTATAGGAATAAAGAAGATCATTTCATAATGATAAAGACTCTATTTTATCCAAAGGAGCTAACAATTATAAATGTTTATTCAAAAAATAAGAAAGATTCAAAAAAATTAAACAAAAACTGATAAAACTTTAAGAAGAGATAAATTTAAAATTATAGTTGGAGAAATCTCTCTTAGTTATTAAATTAGCAATTAGATAATTAAGTCATAAAGATATAAAATAAAAACATGATTATCAACCAACTTGAGCTAACAGACATTTATAGAACACTCCACCTAACAACAAAAGACTATACAAGCATATACCTCAGAGATGTGGCAGGTATCACAAAGAAGTGAGTCACATTAAATTTTTGGTTTCCCAGTGTATATGAAAATTATGTTTACACTAACTGGAGTACATTAAGTGCGTAACAACATTATGTCTAAAAAGTAATGTACACACCTTAATTTAAAACATTTTATTGCTAAAAATACTAATGATCATCTTAGCCATCAGTGAATGATAACCATTCTGTTGGTGGACAGTCTTGCCTTAATGTTGATGCTGCTGACTGACTGGGCAGTGGTTATTGAAGGTTGGGGAGGCTGTTGTTATACCTGAAAATAAGACAGAGTGAAGTTTGCTGCATCAGTTGAATCTTCATTCATGAAAGATTTCTCTGTAGCACATGTTGATGTTTGAGAGGATTTTACCCACAGTAGAATTTCTTTCAAAATTGGGATCAATCCTCACAAGCCTTACTGTTTCCTTGTCATAGTTTATGTAATATTCTAAATTCTGTGTTGCCCTTTCCAAAATGTTCATTGCTTCTTCAGTAGGAGTAGATTTTATCTTAAGAAACCACTTTTTTGCTCATCCATAAGAGGCACCTCCTCTCCCAGACAAGGTATATAATGAGGATACATCAATTCAGTCATGTCTTCAGACTCAATTTCTAGTTATAAGAACTCTTACTATTTCCACCACATCTGCAGTGACTTCTTCCACTGAAGTCTTAAACACATCAAAGTCATCAATGGGGGTTATAATCAACTTCTAATCTCTTGTTAATGTTGATAGTTGGACCACCTTCAATGAATCATGAATGTTCTTAATGGAATCTAGAATGGTAAATCCTTTCCAGACAGTTTTCAATTTACCTTGTCTGGATCCACCAGAGGAATCATTATCTGTGGTAGCTTAGCTCTAAAAAATGTATTTATTAAGTAATAAGACTTGAAAGACAAAATTACTCCTGATCCATGGGCTTCAGAATGGATATTATATTAGCAGGCATGAAAAACAATATTCATCTCCTTGTACATCTCCATCAGAGATTTCGGGTCAATGAGGAGAAATATTTTGAAAGGAATCTTTTTTTTTTTTTTTTTTTTTTTTTAAGTAGTTCTCAACAGTGGGCTTAAAATAGTCAGTAAACCATGTCACAAACAGATGTGCTATTATCTAGGTTTTGTTGTTCTATTTCTAGAGCACAGGCACAGTAGATTTAGCATAATTTAAAAGCTCTATATTTGGGAAATGGTAAATAATCAGTGGCTTCACTAACATCACTACCTTAGCCCCTAACAAGAGAGTCAGGCTGTCCTTTGAAGCTTTTAAGCCAGACATTGACCTCTCTCTAGCTTAAGTCCCGGATGACATTGTCTCTAATATAAAGTCATTTCATCTACGTTTAAAATCTGTTGTTCAATATAGCCACCTTTATCAACTATGTTAGCTAGAGTGTCTGGATAACTTGCTGCAGCCTCTATGTCAGCACATGCTTTTTTCTTTTTTGTTATGACGAGGTTATTCTTAACCTCATGAATCAACCTCAATCTTTTCTTCTGCAGCTTCCTCCCCTTTGTCAGCCTTCATAGAACTGAAGAGGGATAGGGCCTTGCTCTGGATTAGGCTTCAGCTTAAGCAAATGTAGCTGGTTTGATTTTCTACCCGAAAACTTTCTACTTATCAGTAATAAGGCTATTTTGCTTCCTTATTATTTATTTGTGTGTTCATTGGAGGAGCACTTTTTTTATTTCTTTTAAGAACTTTTCTTTTGCATTCATAAGTTGGCCACATGTTTGACACAGAAACCTAGATTTAGGCCTATCCCAACTTTCGACATACCTTCTTCATTAAGTTTAACCATTTCTAGCTTTTGATTAAAAGTGAGAGTCACACAACTCTACTTGCCACATGAACACTTAGGAGCCATTATAAGGTTATTAATTGGCCTGATTACAACGTTGTTGTGCCTCAGGGAATGGAGACACCTAAAGAAAGGGAGAGACGAGAGAATGAGTGGTGGGTAGAGCAATCAGAACATCACATTTATTGATTGAATTCACCAACTTATACGGACATGATGTCTTGGCACAATAACTGGGAGAATGCCAGGAAGGCTATGTTGACCAGTGTGATGAAAATGTGT
>CAUYPK010098173.1:0-10064 GCA_963574355.1 Loris lydekkerianus | reverse complement strand
GAATGGTGAAATTTAAATCTAAAATTTCTTTGCTTAGCTTCTTTTTGGAGAATCTACTAACACTGCTAAAGGGGTATTAAAGTCTCCGACTACTAGGGAACTGGAGGAAATCAAGTTGCTCATGTCTGTTAGAGTTTCTCTCATAAATTGAGGTGCGTTCTCGTTGGGTGAATAAATATTAATAATTGAAATGTTACCGCATTGAGTATTACCTTTAAAAAATAGGAAGTGTTCATCCTTATCTTTTCTTATTTCAGTTGGTTTCAAGCCTATTGTGTCTGAAAATAGGATTGCAACACCTGCTTTTTTCTGCTTTCCATTTGCCTGGAGTATAGATGACCATCCCTTCACCTTGAGTCTATATCTGTTTTTTAATGTAAGATGTGATTCTTGTAGGCAACAGATATCTGGCTTTAGTTTTTGTATCCAGTCAGCCAACCTGTGCCTCTTTAGAGGACAATTTAAACTGTTCATCTTAACTGAGAATATTGATAAACCTTTTGAGAGTTCGGTGGACATTTTTAAACCTTTTGCAACTATGGAAGTTAGAATTTGATCAAAATTTTCTGGATGGGTTTACTTTTGTGGTGGAGGATTACGCTGGTCTTTATGGAGGATAGGTCTGAGAATATCTTAGAGAGCTTGTTCAGTTATGGAAAATTTCTTCAACATGTGAATGTGATTGAAGTATTTAATTTCTCCACCATAAATGAAGCTCAGTTTAGCTGGGTACAGGATCATGGGTTAAAAGTTATTTTGTTTTAGGATATTAATTGTCGATGACCATCCTCTTCTAGCTTGAAAGTTTTCAGCAAAGAGATGTGCACTTATTCTAGTGTTCTTCCCTTTGTAGGTGATGGTTTTCTTTCATCTGGCTGTTTTCAGAATTTTCTCCTTCATGTTAACTTTAGTGAAATTGATTATGATGTGTCTGGGGGATGTCTTATTTGCGTTGGGTCATGCTGGAATTTTGAAACTGTCTGCTATCTGAATTTCAGAATCACTTGGCATGTCTGGAAAGTTCTCATTCATAATCTACTGGAGAAGGAAACCTGTGCCTTGTGAAGCCACGTCTTTGCTTTTGGAGATCCCTATAAGAAAAATATTGGTTTTCTTCAAATTATCCCAGAGCTCTCTGAGACAGTGATGTGTTTTTGTTCTCCATTTATCTTCTGCTTTGAGAGTTTGAAGCATTCGAAAGCTTTGTCTTCAATGTCATAAGTCCTTTCTTCTGCTGGCTTCATTCTGTTACTGGGGGATTCTACTGTGTTTCTCAGATCTTTGAGGGCTGCAACTTCTTGTCTCAATGTGTCAAAATCTTTGGTCATTTGGTCTTTGAATTCATTGAATTCTTGAGATATAATTTGGGTTGCTGCTTGGAATTCTAATTAGATCTTTTTGCTATCCAGATTCTGAATTTGATTTCTGACATCTCAGCTATTTGTTTGTGCATGGGATCTTGTGCTGTGTCTGCCCCATTAATCCTTGGGGATGTTGATCTACTCTGATTGTTCATATTGCCAGAGGTTTTCTGTTGATTTTGCCTCATGTTTTTTTTTCTCCATTGCCTCTGGCTGTCCTCAGAGTTGGGGAGGTGCCTCTCCAAGATTAGACCACAGTGGGATCACTCTATTGTTGCTGGATCTTTTTAGGGAGTGACCCTGTGCAGTTCCTCTGGGGCTGCCCCAGCCAGGAAGTTCTTGTTGTGGAAGCAGCTCCGGAGTGTAACACACCTGGATCCAGCATCAGGGCAGGAGGTGGTGTGCATGGTTCTGGGAATGCCTGGTGCTTAGTGACTTTGGCACAGAGAGCCCAAGGCTCTAGCAGTGCCTGGCCAGGAGAAGGGCTTTGTGCAGAGGCAGGGAGCACTCTAAAGGGCACATGGCTACCAGAGTCCCTGGCCAGGATGAGCGGGCCAGTGTGGAGGCAGAGGGGGTACAAGAGGGAGGACGCTGGGTTGCTTGGCTCCCGCAGTTCCTGGTCAGGGCATGTGGAGGCCTGATGCGCATGGGTCACAGGTCGGGGGGTTCCAGCGCAGCTCTTATGGAGGTCCAGGCGGCAGCAAGTCCAGGAGTTTGAGGTTGCTATGAGCTGTGATGCCACGGCACTCTCCCCAGGGCCACAGCCTGAGCCTCTAGTGTGCCAAAACTGGTCTCACACTGCCCCTGAGGGTTAAGGCTGTAAGGAAGCTCAGTCCCCACCTTTAGGCTGCTCAGTCACTAGGTTACTAGCTCCCACCCAATCCTTGCTCCGCCTGAGGGTGGAGCTTGCCAGGGCAGTTTTCTCACAATGGCTCCCTTCAGCCCACAGCTGAACACTATTAGCTTCGTCTGACTCAGCAGCTCAGTCTGGGGCCCTAGACAATGCCCAAATTTCTCTGAACTTCTGCTCAAGCTCTCCCCAAGGTAGTTCAACTGAGTGCCAAGTCCAAAAACACCAAAACAGTTCACAGGTAAGGCCTTTCCGGTTTGCAGTCTCACTGCTGCTTGTACTTATGGGTGTTGGCGGGATTAGGTCAATTGAACACACACAACCACTTGCCAGTTTTTTACTGTTTTTGTCCTCCTCTTGGGGTCCAGAAGTCTCTTGCTGACTCCCTCTATCCTCAAAGGGATGATTATAGGCAGATCCCACCAGTCAGAGATGCCTTGAGTCTTATCTCCCCAGACTCACCGTGCCCAGTTGCAGGGAAGCTGTTACTTGGCCACTATCCTAGAATCTTAAAAGCATGGTTTTTAATGGAGAGAAACAAGCTATAACATTGCTGGGGGGAAATTTGACATAATAAGTTCACTGAAAACATTTTAAGGCAGAAAGATGTGCCTATCTTTATAGTAAACTATCTCTACTCAAAGTTATACTGACAAAACTGTGATTTGGATTAACTAATAGACTTTATTCAGGAATAATGTAGGTGGGCATTTAGGTTGTTTCCACATCTTTGCAATTGTGAATTGTGCAGCTATCACCATTCAAGGGCAAGAGTCTTTTTTATGATGTGTCTCTTTTTCCCCCTTTGAGTAAATACTGGTAATAGAATTATTGAATCAAATGATAGGTACACTTTTAGTTCTTTGGGGTATTTCCATAGTACTTCCCATAGAGGTTGTGCTAGGTTGCAGGTCCACCAACAGTGTTTAAGTATTACTCTCTCTTTGCATCCATGTCAACATCTATTGTTTCAGGACTTTTTGATAAGCATTATTATTGCTGTAGTTAGGTGATATTTCATTGTGGTTTTGAATTGCATTTCCCCAGTGATTAGAAACCTTAATCATTTTGTCATGTGTTCATTGGTCATTAGTGTATCTTAATTTGAAAAGTTTCTGTCCACATCTTTGGCCCACATTTTTCCATGGGGTTGTTTAATTTTTTTTTTTCTTGGTGATTTTCTTGAGTTCTAACAAGTACAATGCACATTTTCTGCGTGAATGGCACACTTAGAACCTTGACTCAATGTGTACAAAATCAAACTATGTAACTGAAATCTTTGTACCCCCTTAATACTATGAAATTAAAAAAAACAGTGTAACATAGAAACTGATTTTAGATCAGTTCTTCTCTTAGAAACACAATGTTAGAGAAGAACTTACAGAGTGGATGAGGGAAAGGAAAAGGGGCAGAGAGAGGGGGGGAGGAAATGGAAACATTTGTATGAGGTAATTAGCAATATTATTCACATTGCCCGAGAAGTAAAAGTTGAAAGTGGGTATGTGACTAAGACAGAAAGTAAAAAGAGAATTGTTTTTCTGAATAATGTTTTCTATAGTAATAATAAAACCTTTCTTTAGTTTCATATTTTTTTTCTACCCTCACCCTCCTTTTCCTCTCATCTTCTTTTTTTTTCTTTTTCTTTTTTTTTTAAGTTTTTGGCCAGGACTGGGTTTGAACCTGCCACTCCAGCATATGGGGCCTGCGCCCTACTCCTTTGAGCCACAGGCACAACCCTCAACCTCTTATTTTTTATAAAAAATTTTTTGGTGTTTTCATCATAATCTCCTCTTCTTCCCTGTTTTCTTCTTCATTCTTTGTTTTTTGCATGGTCATTGACTAGTTATAATCTGATAATCTTAAACTCATAAATTCCTTCAAAAATCACTAAATAATTATGTATCTTATTTAGTAAGATTTTTAATATATGGTATATTTAAAATATGGTTCATTGGTGTGTGAATTTTTTTTAAATAAATTTAATTTTTAAAGGAGTTTTAGGTTCAAAATTCTTTTTCTAAAATAATCTTAAATAGTTATTTTTTCAATATAATTTTTCTTAGTATTTATTTATCCAACCAACATCCTGGAGGAATATTAGCTAGAAATCTTTTCCAGGAAGAATTATAAAGTTTATGAAGTAAACCATTTCCATTATCATAGAATGTATAAGAGATATTAAAAAATCTGTTTTTATGGCATTATTTCCTTCATGACACACTTAGCTCTACATTTAGATAAAATTTATAATATTTCTATACATAGATAATCTTGAATTTTTTGTTATGACTGAGTCATCTTTTAGTACTGGAAATGCTTTAACAAATTGATCACAAAGTTTTTTTGGCCTCAGTTATTTTTGAAGTTAGATTTTTGTCTTATTTAGATATTATTTTATATTTAATTCTAATTTTTAAGGATATTATCTCTATCAAGGAAGCAGTTTAATTATTTTAGATGATCTTCAGGACTTCATCTTTTTTGCAAGTGACAACTTTTTTTGATGATAATTATATTCATGGTATAATAGATTATGAAAGATGCACTACATTTAGCCTAAGATTGAGCTATACTATATTCTTTTTTCTTTTCTTTTTTTTTTTTTTCAGTGACAAGAGTAGTATTATGTGCACACTTTTTCTAATTGACACAAGGAACAGGTACTACAAACAGATTTAGTTCCCCATGAGGCATCAACATTGTAAAATAAAAAATAAATCATTTATCCTAGGCCTATGCATTTTTGTCATTTCCATAATCATTGTAATTGTGAATGGTAAAAATGAATGTTTTATGGAGAAAATTTAAGAAAATCTGATATGGTAGTAAAATAATATCTTTATCTTGGAGAAGAATTTGTGACAGGTTCAAAATTTTACTTATAATTCTGCATTCTGTCTCAAGTTTTATTATAAGAAATGAAGGATTTACATAGTCAAGGGCATTGAATGACTAAATTCCTTTTGCCTAGTTTTTTTTTTTTTTTTTTTTTCCCTTTGATGAACATTTTTCAGTTTTAGATTCTTGTTCATAGCTTTAATTTACATTTCATGTAATTTAAATTTTCCAATTGAAGGCCAATTCAGAGTCAGATTAAGCATATGGCAGTATTGGTCGGCCAGGTTTATTGTGTGTCCACAGTATACAATAAGCACATGTGTCTTTAATATGAAACTCAAGAAATAAAGTACACAGTTCTAAGAAGCACAATTTTTATCCATGTAGTTGAACCTAGCTTTGGAATGAGATATATTTTTAAAAATTACTGTGTAAAACAAGTATTTAAATATTAAATTTTATATATTTTAATATGTAGTTTTAATACATAATAAGTTCTATATTTACAGAGGTCTATGGTAAAATAGCAATGGGTTATTTTGTAAGGAGGTTATAATTATTCATAAATATTTTCTCAGGGAATTTTTTTAACTTATCCACGTTATTGACCTAAGGATCATTTATGTACTGCTACTGATGAAGATAATAAGAATATTTTGAGATAGCAGTATAAACTCAAGTTTAAGAATGGTTTCATGGAAAAAAAATTGAGCTTACTACAAAAAGAACTGATTATTTAGTAGGAAGTAATAAGAAACACATTATGGGCACTTTTTACTAATTTTTTTGATAGAACATTAGCTCTTGCTGTATTTTGTTTTCGTTTGTTTTATTCTCACTTGGATGTTTAAATGACCTACTCTTAGACACAAGAAGTCACAAAAACATGATTCCATGAGATTTTTGTTTCACATGAATGATTTTTTTTTCAATTTTTAATAATTTTACATGAGACAGCAGACCCAAATTTAGTCTCTAAACTCTGTGCTGCCCTATATTCAGACTGAAGGCATTTAGGTTTGCTATCTTTAATTTTCATCTACATATTAATTAAAAGCTCACGGTGTACAAAAATACCATAAAAGAGAGACATTTCCCCTACATTCATATGGAGTTTATGATCCATTAGGGAATAGATAGGAAAGAAATAATTACATATTTAAATCAACAACATGTTAAATATCTCAAATAAAAATTCATATGAAATGTGAAGTTTAAAAATAGGGATTAGAGTAGGAAAGTAACACTTAAGCTAAAACTTGAAGAATTAAGTGAGGGATTTTCCAGGCATTCATGATTTCACGATAAGGAAAATGAAATGTGGAGGGACAGACACTCATGATGAGTTAACAGAAAAAGAAAATTCAGGTTTCTGGCTTCTAGGATGAAATAATAATTCTTCTTCTCCTTCTCCTCCTTCTTCTTTCTTCTTCTTCCTTCTTTCCCCTTCTCCTTTTTCCTTCTCCTTCCTCCTTCTCCTTCTTTTCCCCTTATTTTTTAATTTCCGATTGATATAAGGGTACAGACAATTAGGTTATATTGCTTGTGCTTGTTAGGTAAAGTCCAAGTTGTAGTTGAGCCCTTCACCCAGGAGATATGCCCTACATTGTGCCCATTAGGTGATAGCACAACCTCCACACAGTTCCTCCCTCCCTAACACTTGATTGTGGTTATGGGCTGGTAATTGTTCATCTACTGGTTTCATATTACGATTGAGTAAATTGAATAGGTTGGAATTCTTTTAACTGCCTGGTAACTGGTTAAATCATCTGTTTATTTTAACTAAGATGCATCTTTACTTACATAATTTTTTATCATATGAAATAATGGTATGTTGTGTATGTTAGTTTCTTTTTTACAATTAATAAAATTTGAATTGGACACAGAGAATAAAACATTTCACATAAGAAAATCTAGAAATTATATAAAGTTTGTGCTTCAGGGAACACATTGTCTATTACACTAGACAAAACTCTGATTAAGGAACTTTTCAATTTCCTTTGCTGTGGAAAATGGATAATAGTTTAATTTTTTAAAAACACATGTATTGGTTTCAAGAGGCCAAAACTTCCACTCCCTCTATATGTACTTAGAGAACCAAACCAGATCAGAGAACTTTGGTGATAATTATTGCTGTCTGGGGAAGGTTTTGTAGCTTTGGCTCCTCTTCTTGCCCTAAGGATCGCTTCTTAGTGGGGAACCTGCAATCTTGGGGCCATATGTGGCCTTCTGGATCTTTGAGTGCAGCCTTTTAACTGAATCCAAATTTTATAGAACAAATCCTTTTGATAAAGGCATGAATTCTGTGAAGTTTGGAATCTATCTAGGGCTTGCACATGGAGATCTAGAGGGCTTCATGTGACCTTGAGGCCCCATGTTCCCTATCCCTGCATGATGAAAGGGAATCTAATTTTGGCAGAAGTTTAGCTAACCTGGATTATGACACATATGTTTATAGTATAAGCTAATGAATATTTTAAGCCTACTGTTGAGAGGTACCGCTCAAAATCAAAAAAGAACCCTTTCAACATACTAGTGCTCATCAACAGTGCACTAGTCATCCAAGATGGGGATGTACAAGGAGATTAATGTTGTTTTCAGGTCTGCTAATATAACTCCTACTCTGGAGCACATAAATAAAGAAGCAATTTCAACTTTCAAGTCTTATTTACAAATATCTTTTGTAAGGCTATACCTGCCAAAGAGAGTGATTCTTTGGATGTATCTGGGCAAAGTAAATGGAAAATGTTTGGAAATGATTAACCACATTAAATGTCATTAAGAACATTCTTGATTCATAGTAGAAGGTCAAAAATACCAACATTAAGATAATTTTGGAAGATGTCAATTAATTACAACTTTTGGAGATTCAAAACTAGAGGAGGAAGTACAGATGTGCTCAAAATCGAAAGAGAACTAGAATTAAAAGTAGAGCCTGAGATAAGCTTGAAATTCTATAATCTCATGATAAAATTTTAATAGATGAGGAGTTGCTTCTTGTGTATGAGCAAAGAAAATTGTTTCTTGAGATGGCATTTATGCCTGATGAAGATGCTGTGAACACTTGAAATGACAGCAAATAATTTATATTACATACACCTACTTGATGAAGCAGGGTTTGAGAAAAGTGACTACACTTCTGAAAAAAAGTTTTGCTGTGGGTAAAATGCTATCACACAGCATGGTATGTCACAGAGAAATCTTTTGTTAAAGGAAGTTAATCAATGCAGTAAACTTTTTTGTCATGTTATTTTAAGAAATGTCCGTAGCCACTCCAACCTTCAGCAACCACCATACTGGATCTGACAGCATCTAGTGACGTCCATACAAGACCCTCCTTCAACCAAAGATGATAACTTTCTGAAGGTTTGGATCACTGTAAAAATTTTTTTAACAATAAAATATTTTAAATTAAAAATATGTACAATATATTGTTTTTATAGTACTGCACACTTAATGTGCACTGGGAAAGCAAAAAATTTATGTGACTCATTTTGTCCCTATATTTACTTTATTGTGGTGATCTGGAATGGAACCTACAATGCCTCTACGTATGCCTACATTGTCACAAATGGAGAGGTGAGCTGGTGACTGGGTCCTCCAATGGATCTTGCTAGAGACAGAAATCAGAATATGAAATATTCTTTACCTTTAATATGCTTAAATTGAAGTCATAAGGATTAAAAATATGTTCTTAGCAGCTTATAAAATTAAACAAATAAACAAACAAAAACTTTTCCAATTGACCTAAAGGATTTTCCATTTGCTAAGTGGGTTATCTGACAGGTAAAACTAGTTTAGTTTTTTTTTTTTTTTTTAATTGTTTGGGATTCATTGAGCATACAAAGAATTAGGTTACACTGATTGCAGTTGTATCCTGCTCCCATGAGGTGTACCATATATGGTGACCCAGCATCCCCCTCCCCTACTCCTGCTCTCCCTGCTCCTTCATTCCCCTACACCCCCTTCAATCTTTTATTAGATCATCTACTTCTTCATATTAGAATTGAGTACATTGGATTCTTGCTTCTCCATTCTTGTGATGCTTTACCATGGAGAATGTGTTCAGCCATTTAAAAAATGGAGACTTTAGATCTTTTGGATTAACTTGGATGGAGGTAAAATTAGTTATTGATTCATCTCCTTATCTTAAATCTCTTCTCTTCACTCTGAACAAAGGGATATTTTTCTAAAGAATTATCTTATGACAGATGTAATCTCATTGTCTTTTTTATTGGCTCTTAGATGACTGCAGTGATCTCTTATGGAGACAAGAAGAACACACTTTATGATAATAGCAACCAACAGGAAGAAAAGGAGAAGTTAGAGACTCATCATAACAGGCTTTGATTCAAGGGTTGTAGAAAGTAATGGGGAGATAGCAGTATAAGTGAAGAATAACTATCAATTTCCCAAACTTAGGCAAACAAAGATAACATTAGATAGAATATTAATAACAGAGATAGAAAGAAAAGAGCAAAAGTGGTTGTAAAACAATTACTTTGTTTTGGAGTATGTTGAGTGTTATTTTGTATGATCTCAACACAGGTCCAAGTTGAAGTCTAAGAGTGAGAACTACCAAGTAGACAAAGATGTTATCGTCAATGGAGATAAGTCAATCAGTTATCATCTGAGAATGTTTTACTTTATATACTTTTATTAAATGGAGTACTTATTCCTGTTTCTGGTTTTGAAGTTCTTTTTTTTTTTTTTATTGTTGGGGTTCATTGAGGGTGCAATAAACCAGGTTACACTGATTGCAATTGTTAGGTAAAGTCCCTCTTGCAATCATATCTTGCCCCCAGAAAGTGTGACACACATCAAGGCCCCAACCCCTCCCTCCATCCCTCTTTCTGCTTTTCCTCCCCTTCCCCATAACCTTAATTGTCATTAATTGTCCTCATATCAAAATTGAGTACATAGGATTCATGCTTCTCCATTCTTGTGATGCTTTACTAAGAATAATGTCTTCCACTTCCATCCAGGTTAATACGAAGGATGTAAAGTCTCCATTT